>JAECUM010019910.1:0-83454 GCA_016617855.1 Megalonaias nervosa
TATATATATATATATATATATATATTTCGAATCTCCGTAGAGTACGAATTAAAAATTCTCTAACCTGTATGATAGTATTATTTGTATTAAAATATTAATTCTGCCTACTATTATCAAGCATTCTTCTATAGAATCCAGGGATAGCTCTTTCCATTCTGTCTGGTGTATATTTATAATTCTATATAATTAATCCTGTATACCTTGATTTCTTTCATAGGAATCCGGAATGACTGTGTAGATAGATGAGAATTATTTATCAGGTCGTCATGCGAGTGTGTCTGCTACGCACGAGTGCATATAACACCGA
Organism: Megalonaias nervosa; assembly: GCA_016617855.1. Taxonomy (NCBI): domain Eukaryota; kingdom Metazoa; phylum Mollusca; class Bivalvia; order Unionida; family Unionidae; genus Megalonaias; species Megalonaias nervosa. The sequence goes on from JAECUM010019910.1 coordinate 308, forward strand.
TTCAGCGCCATCATTTTATGGTGATGGTTGCTTAGTCGTGAAGGCATATGGGCTGGTGCGTGCAGATAAAATGATGGGTGCGTGCAGACAAAGGGATGGGTGCCGTTTACCCACGGACCTGGGTTCGAATCTCCATAGAGTACTAATTAAAAATTCTCTAACCTGTATGATAGTATTATTTGTATTAAAATATTAATTCTGCCTAATATTATCAAGCATTCTTCTATAGAATCTAGGGATAGCACTTTCCGTTCTGTCTGGTATATATATATATATATATATATATATATATATATATGTGTGTGTGTGTGTAACGAATTTGTATTTGTATATCCTCGTATTTCCTAATAAAGTCACGCAAATATATTCATCCATCACAAGGTGTGGTGATGGAGAGAAGACCGAAGACTCCCTCACATAACCGAAGGCTGTCACGCAAGGAAAGCTTTCCACGCTTGAGATACGTTTTTGAATACATTAACGGTTACGTGAGGGAGTCTTCGTCCTTCTCTCCATCACCACACCTCGTGATGGAAGAATGTATCTGTGTGACTTTATGATGAAATACGAGGACATACAAATAAAAATTCGTTAAACTCTGATGTATATACGTTTCATTTTTTGTTCATTGATTGTTGATAGATTTGACCTTGAATCAAGAAATCTCTTTTTCTCCAACAGAATAGTAATGATGATATACAGACAAACCAAAAAGAAAACAAATGATTACTATATGTTTACTTGCTATATTTCATCTATTTCAAAACTTTTGTTCATAAACTACCATATGTAAAAGTCATCTGCCACCTTTGGAGATTAATTTTCTGCTTTTCATTTAAAAAACTGAATAGACATTGTATATCATGGACCATTTGCACTTCAAATACACCACGGTTCACCATTATGGTAGCCTTCCCCTTATGATATTATCTTAAAAAAATGTGGCCAGTCTGCCCTCGGGCAAATCTGGATGTGATACTTTCAAGTCCTAAACTGCATACCCGTATAATAAAATGGATTGTATAGTATGGTCGAAAACATGCTATGGCAATCTATCGGAAGATTAAAGTATGTGAGTTTTCTGTAAAATAGATGCAGATCCGTTCAAGCTTAATCAAGGTAGTATTTAACCGACTTGAAAAACCTTCAATGTTTAGAAAAATATCACCTAAGTATTTAAATTCAGCACAAAGTCTATTAGGTTGTTGCCAATTGTAAATTTATATTTATCATCTTGTACCAAAATAAAAATCTTTTTCTTTGTGAAATTTATACTAAATTTCCATACCTTTCAGTATTCGCAAAACACATCTAAATTATGTTGGAAAGAGTTTTCGTCTGTACCAAAAATTAATGTCTTCGGAGTGAAGCAGTACAGAAATTCGAAGGAAAAAAAGACACGCATCTATTAGAAAAGTGTAACTGTATACTAGTACACTCATTTTCTACATATATATTTCCATGTCATTTAGAAACATGATGAATAAAACTGGCGAAAGATTTACACTTTGCCTCACACTGTTACTACAATGAAAGAAAGTGGATTGCTCTCCTGCATAACTTATAAAGATTAGATTTTATGTTACATATTATATATTATCACATAGTCGGTACACTTTGCCTACAGTGTGTGCAGTTTCATAATTTTGATATTATACATGTGAACATATCACTTTATGTGATTCTGATTGGTCCGAATAAGCTCATGAAATTATTGTGCACTATTCTCTTTACTGATTGGCTGCGATAGTGGGAAAACGTTTTTAACCCCGCCTTCAAGAATTTTTTCTTGTCATTGAACATTTTCTGGCCGCCATTTTTTTAATCGACTCGCGAAAGGGAATTGCGAAAAAATGGTCTCGTCTGTTTCAATATTGCCAGTTTACCCCCACAGGGGTTTGTTATGTCATGTATAACATATCATAACATGAAAAATGGCAACACCCCAGCAGCAGGGAGGGTGAACCCTACAACTTTTTTCGAGGGTCCGTTAGCAAAAATAAAGGTTCCGACGAAGGGCTAAAATAAGGTCAATAACGCTAAACCGAATCCACTAACCGAACATATTTCAACAACAAATATCGACGGGGTTAGTTCGTTTTTGTTACTCGTTCGCTGATATATTTTTTTTTCAAATTTTAGGCGTGTTTTGTTTGCGTCTCACACTCATTTTTTTGTCAGCTCACCCTCCCCTGCTGCTGTAGTTTTTATCCAAATATTGTATCAAGTCCGTTACGATATCTCGACTTCGGATCATGCAAGTTTATTGTTATAAAACCAAACGAAGTAGCTTGCGTGTGTGCAAAGAAATTTTTAAATGTATTGATGTCCATGTCCCCTGAACACCAAGTATAATAAATATTTTGCAGCGTATGATTATCAACTCCGTTAAATACAACTAAAATATTACAGTTATCTCTGATCACTTTTGGAATTTGTGTATAACGCTGTGTAACATAAATCACGTCTGTGTTTTTATGCCTGCCTCTGGAAAATATCCTAGCTGGATTTGATTGTTTGTCCAGCATGACATCATCGTACACTACTAAATTATTAATACGTCCATCCAGGTCATCTACAGATGGCGCTTCATCAATATCAGTGATAAAATCAATAACGTCACTGTCTTCATTTAACGATTTTGCATTTTCATTAAAATCTTTAAGTACTTCATAGCATCGCTGATCATCCACGGATGGTGCTACTAAATATAATTTATCCCACTTGAGCCATCTCAGTATCAAATTAAGCAATAATTGTGTTTTGCCTCATCCAGATGGACCTATTATTATCATTCTGATAGAATTTGGTAGCGCTGGGTGATGCTTGACTGGCTCTTGTTTTCGTGTCGCCGAAAAGTCAATTATATCCATATGATAAATAATATGAATTTATATTGTGTTCGATGCAAGGCAGCCACGTCCACCATTGGATTAACAACAATAATAACAAAAACTAAAAAACGCGCACTGACAGGTAAGTATGAAAAGTGTAGCACAAAAAAATATAAATTTATTTCAAACACAGCAACGGCAGGTGATATCGCCGCTTCGTTGGGAAAATTACCAGGGTTCCGTGGGCGAAATATCCCGGGAAAAACATTTACCAGGATACAATTATTGTGGTCCTGGAACTCGACTTGATATCCGATTTGATGATCATGATCAACCGCGACCTGGAGAGTATCCAATAAACAAGATTGATCAAGCGTGTCACGTTCATGATGTTGCGTATAAAAGTAAAGATTTACAACAACGACATCTCGCAGATGTGAAACTGATTCATGCGTTAAATTCTATACTTGATAAATCTCTCAGAGAAAAACTCGCTAGTTCTCTAGTAAAAACTGCTATGAAAGGTAAAATAATGCTAGGGGCTGGGTAATTAATTATATGAATATTATAATGGAGTCCATTAATTATAGCCCAAGAGGATATTGGAAGGGCAGAGCAGCTATTAGTAAACTTGCTGAAGCAGCAAAAGTCTCACGTGCTGTTGCTGCAGCGTGGTTAGCACGACAAGCAATATGGCAAATCTATTTACGTCCACCTAAAAAAATTCAGTACGCGTATTTTGATGTCAGCGTTCCCAATGAAGTTCATCAAGCAGATATTTTGTTTTTGCCACATGATACCATTAAAACACGTGGACGTCAATCACGCACATACAAATACGCTTTAACTGTCGCTGATGTTGCAAGTAGATATAAAGAAGCGGAGCCATTATCAACAAAAACAACATCTGAAGTTGCATCTGCGTTTGAAAGAATTTATCAACGAGGACCTTTGCGATGGCCACAGTTGCTACAAGTTGATCCTGGCAAAGAATTTCTCGGTGCAGTATCATCGCTGATGAAAAACATAATGTCAAAATCAGACAAGGACACATTGCAATTCATCGTGATCAGGCAATAGTTGAACATTTTAATCGAACACTCGCTGAGCGGTTATTTGGATACCAGTATGCGAAGGAAATAATTCAGGCAGATACAAGATCTCGTGAATGGGCTGCTAGATTACCAAGTGTGATAGCTGCGTTAAATAATAAAATTACTCGTGCAACTTCTATGAAACCTACCGTTGCAATTACAAAGAAATATATATCCCGTAGCGATGGCTACGGACAACGACGTGACTTTTCAAAACAACCAGTGTTAGGTAATGTGACTGTAAGGTATTTATATGAACCTGGTGAACTTGAAGGGGGTAAAAAAAAGAGCAACTGATCCTATCTGGAGTGTGACACACATACAATTTCTAGCGTGGTTAGATCTACGGGTAGACCTGCCACCTACAGACTGGATTCAAATGCTCCTCAGCGTGGATTTGTACGTGAACAATTACAAGTAATTCCTGAGGACACACAATTACCACCGCGTTCACTTTTGTAAATTGGAACCCCGACGTCGATTACATTCAAGACATGTCAATATGACATTATCACGTGTATGACCAAGATCACTATTAATTCTGTCTACGGTAAACTGTCTTGGAGTATTACTCGAATACTCACATAGCATATTACAGTTACATCTTGCACAATGATTATTCTGTCGTTGTTTTAGTGTTATAATAAATTCAGTATCAATATCAAAATCACGATTATTATTTTTTTTTTGTCACATTGCTTATAACCAAATAGTTTTTTTCTTATCACACCAACAACAACTTAGTTGTTGTCTCTAGCAGTTTGATTATTATTTTCTGTGGCATTTACAATAAACCTGTGTAGTTGAGATATTCTTCTGACTTGAGATACTGCGAGATAAACTAAATTTGACCACTCGATTCTGTCATCGACAATCCAGATATTTGTATCAGTAATAGTTAGTCCTTGTGACGAGTGAATTGTTATGGCATATCCAATTTCGATGGAGTTTTATCCATGATCAACGCGCTTTCAACAACATCAACATCAACCAAAACAATATCATTTAACACAAGATTTTGTTTTTCATTTGTTCCTGAAATCTCAACTTCAATATTCTGTCGTCGAGTATCTGCTGGGCGATAACATAATGGTACGGGTAGATTTGAAAATTTTTCTTTATGTAACAGAAATAATTTCTCTTGCAATTCCTCACGAACTATTTTTTTACTCGCAACTATTAAATCATTTGGTCTCCATAAATTCTAAAAATCGTTCACAGGAGTTTCCGGAATTGTTTCACGCATTATCTCACATTGTATTCTATCCGGTTGTAGTCTGATTAATCTTTTAAATTCTTTCAGAGGTTCATCAATAGCTCTATGATTATCATTTATGTCTTCATAATAATCAACAAACGTTTTTAACCACTCATGTGGAGATTGTCCGACGAAAGGTGGTGGTTGACCATGATCGCCGCACATAATTATCGCAGTATTTTTCGTTAATAACCAATCGAGAAATATTTTTAGTGTTTCTAATGATACTGTACAAATTTCATCCCAGATGATGATTTTCGGAATATATTTCTCACCCATTCGCTCAGGTGTCCACGTATCTCCACACCATCTGAAGAAACTATGGTATGTACACGATTTTACTCCTCGTTGTTTTATTTCTCTTGCTAGTCTATGTGTAGGTGTCAACACAATCATATCAACGGAGTTTGAAGAACTCTGCCGAAATAATTCAATGGCACGTGTTGTTTTACCAGATCCTCCAGGTCCATTGAGATAAATGGTTTTATGTCCGGCCACGGGATCAAATACAGATGGTGATGTTGATACTGGTATTTGATTGTCATCACCGTAGTATATTTCTTTGATATTAACGTCTGCTGATTCAGAATAATCGAGTATACTTTCGTGCTTTATTTTCCATGATCCCCATTCACCATTACCGAGTAACGGTTTTACCAAATCCAAGTACTCGCTATTTATATAAAAGGAATCCGTAGCAACTCTGACAGCGTAACAAGGAAATCTATTTATCATCGATAATAAATTTATAGAAACGTAAGCGAGCAAAGAAAATCTAAAATGAGTAAATTGCGGTGACTCACCATCGATATAACTCACGATTGTACCTAATTTAATTCCGTCTGACAAATAAGTATTACTTCTGCTTATAAATGTTCTTTGTTCGTTGTATCAGTAATTATAAAATCTAACTCAGCATCATCCATGATTAATCTTGTACAATGTCTTTTATGATCATACGAACCACCTTGAGTAAATTTACCGATTATCTTTCTACCGAGATCTTTTGCAATTTTATTTTCATAATCAATTTTATCCCAATCTTCATCTGGATCTGTCGGTGAATGTTTCTTTTGTTGTGGTAACCAAACTTGTTTCTGCGGATGATATGATATAATAGCTTCACTTACACTCAACGACATTAAGATTTCAGTATCAAGCATGTATCGTAATAGCACTATTGGAACCCAATATTTTTCTAAGAAATGTCTACCAAACCACGCATAAACGATCGGATGAAGATTATTACAAAACTTAAATGATTTTATACAAGAGAATCCAGTTAAATCAAAATCAGGTAATGATCCATTTATCGCAACTCTTGTCATTTCATGTGTCTGATGTCCGAATCTTTTGAAATATTCAGAACATTCTCCGTATCCAAGAAAACTTCCAGGATAACATGCAACCATATCAACCGATATAACTTTACGATGATCGTATTTGGTATTCCATAATCCGCCATGTCCATATTCGACACAACTATGCTGAATATCTTCAAGGAATTCTGATCGTGTTGGTTTCCATGAATTTTTCTCCTGAGCGAAGTGAGCAGCAACTGATGGAGCTGTAAAACAATTATTCAATAATCTTTCAACTTCAGCATCATCAGAATTATATTTCAGTGCAAGATTCTTCATTTCTTCATGGAGAGATTCTCTACGGTAAATCTCTCCATTAGGTTTTACAAACTGATCGTAATTTACGGATTCTGAACTCTGAAATAACCAAACAGATACAGGATCATTCTTACTGATATCGCTGATAGCATCGAATATATAATCGTCATAAAATCTGACTATTCTATCTCGTGGAAATATTGTTACAGCATTAGTCCATGCATGTGCGCGATGATCAATGATTGTTATTGGGGTTCCATTTTTTATATATTTCGGTTTGTACAAAATTTCTCCGGTTAGTGTTTTTACTGTTATTGGAAATCTCAATTTCTTTTCTAGCTTAGCAACATCACTGATAGATGCTCCGGTATCTTTAACTGTTTCTGCCCACGCATTTATTTTTGTACGTCTTAGATTAGTTAAACAGTTTCCGCGTATTGCTTTTGAGAAATGTTCCATAACTCTCTCAGCTACACAGTTTAGTCTCCTTGACAATTTAATTGGTTTGAGATTATCAACACTAGGTTTATCATTTAGCGGATATATCGCATAAATAACCGCCGTGACAGGATACGCTCGTTCATAATACGGTTTATCAATACCAGTCAATGTTCCTGGTTTTGATTGTTTATTTAATGTAACAGTATTATTTCCAGTATGAAGTCGTACAGGTTCACGTTTATCACGGATAATCCAAGTGTCATCATCTGTCTGCACAATAAATTTTAATAAAATAATATATCGCTGATTGTCGAGATAGTTGATAATATTTTTACCTCATTCGTCACTCATTCTGAAATCGACAACACCTTTGGTGTCGTTCATGATCCTGAATGTCGACCAAATATGAGCCGCACCATCATTGCGAAATTCTTTCTTGGCTTCACGGATACGATTGATTATATCTCTTTTTATCAAAGCCAGATCTTGCATCAAAAAATTAAATTTAGATTTCCCGATGACGAAGTCATTGAGTTTTTCAAGATCAAATCTTGCTCCCGCGGAGACGGTGGAAGGTTCAGTTGTGGATAATCTCTCAAATTCCTTCATACTATAATTAAAGCAAATATGTTTAATTAAACTTTAATTATATATATAATGATTCAAACAAACAACCGATGCAGATGGCTTATGATAGGATTTTCTCTTCCATGTAATAAATCATGCGTAAATGAATTTTGTGGTCAACACATGCAAAGCTTTCGCAAAGGTAGTCTAGGACCAAAACCTTGTTTACGATGCGGTGTTGGAGTCAGAGGAGAAACACGGTTATGTGTGCAATGCGGTGGTAAAAGATACAGAGAGCTAAAACGATATTATGATAAAAAGTCGTCAGGTGAATCCCCCATAAAAACCGCTGAAGACTATCTGGCCAGATTTCAAAATAATCATTTATACAAATAGTATTATATATAAATGGAGCAAACTGAATTTGTAAAGCACCCTATCATTAAAAATTATGAAGCGTCTCGTGATGGTGTAATCAGAAATTGCAGATTTAAAAAAACCAGTTGGTACTGACAATGGTATTGGTTACCTCACTTTTCGTGTTAGAAAAGATAAAATCTATTACTCTCATAGATTCATCTACGAGCGTTTTAATGGTCTGATCGAAGAAGGATTTGTAATCGATCACATCAATTCAAACCCGAAAGATAATAATTTATCTAACTTGCGGGCTGTTACACAAAGTCAGAATTGCAGATTAGGAAATACTGGGAGATGTAAAATGTTTGAAAAGAGGTCGGTTATATCCATAAATACAGAAACAGGTGAAGAAATAATATTCCCATCAATGAGAGCGGCTGGTAAGTATTTTGATATTTGTATACCTTCAGTACGTTTTGTTGCAAATAATATATATAAATCAGCATTTTCGAAAAAATTCGACCAAAAGATCACGTTCCGGTATATACAATGAAGCGAGATAAATCCGTCATCGCTGATAGAGTACTCAAGTAGTTGTCTCCCTTTTTTTATTATTACTTGACCACACATTTATATTCAGTGATACTGAATCCACATAAAACTTTGTCTGAATTTGATTACGGATCACCACATTTTCATAATAATATATAATGAATGTACCGATCCGTTATCAACGACAACGGTCTCAGATTCGATAAATAACCGTCCTATGAAATCCACCGCCGGAATAATTTTTCAACGTCTCCACCTCGTGATAGAGTAATTAAGCAGTTATGGTATTACAGTCCAGATATCTCAACTACGTGGAAGTATTAATTGCAGAAAATACATATTATACTTTCCTCAAACAGAACATAGAAACCTCAGCCGTGATATTATATTATCCGTAACGATGTTACGGGGACAGATAAATCTATCATAGGCCGATATTGTACATAACTGCTTCACATATCGATCGCAGCAGACTACATGTATCGTTGTTACTATACTGAATGAATGTACACAGCTCTGTTCCAGGCGGAAAGAACTGGAATATATCGATCCATGCATTATTGCTAGAAAGTTCTCCCCTGATGAAATCAAGGGTTCTGCGGAAATTTATAAACAGTTGTACATGATTATAATCTGGGTTACAAAATTGAATTCATGTGTGTGACAGTGCGAATAGTTATATACTTAAATTTAACTGTATATTCATAAACTGTATTTTTAAACGAATCAGAAATGGCTAAAATGTGTAAAACTGCAGATTTTCGCGATTTATTTTATATTTTATTCAGAAATCTGGTAATATACTAATCGCTTACTTGTAAATACGAGTCGAGAAAGATCTGGGTTACAAAATTGAATTCATGTGTGCGACAGTGCGAATAGTTATATACTTAAATTTAACTGTATATTCATAAGAGCTCCAATAGCCGTCGGGTTAAGGCGTTTGCGTGCGGATCCAGTGTGGAAACTCTCTGCGTGTTCGAGTCTCCAAAAATGCTTAAGATATATTATCTTGCATTCGGCGACAGATGCTATTATAATTGGGAGGCGCCTGCTGGCAGTTGATGACCAGATATGAGATTGTAAATAAAAACTAATTCCAGGTGTATAACACGCCTGGCATCCCTGAACCTCAAAGCGCCGGGGTTCACTTAGAGGGTGTTTTTATTACCCCGCAATCCAACAATTACATATCCGACGTCATCAACCTGCTCGTCAGGTACTTCCTTTTGCCTTTTTATTCTGATTAAAAAAAATATTGTTTTTATTTTTTATTGGCATTAATTCAGAAATATATTTATATTTATTCAAAAATATATTTATTCAGAAATAACTTTATTCAGAATTATTGATATTTATTCAGAAATAACTTTATTCAGAATATATTCATTCAGAAATATATTTTTATTTAAACAAATATTTATTATATAAAAAGTAATGAATCACGAAAACATCACATCAATTATTACTCCTATTAAGCAATTACAACACAGCGGTATGAAAATATCTGATGAGCTTGATCCTGAAAAAATAATGAGCGATTTTGAATCATTACAATTCAAAAAATCAGAAAATAGATATACGTTGCCCTCCGATTATAGATTCATAAAGTTAATCCAGCAGGCAATGTTACGATCGCTGGCAGCAATCACGGATACGCAAGTGAAATTATTTGTTCCTCTTTCACGGGCCATCGAAAACGTTAGGTCAGAATTATCTCACGAATACGAAACGAAAAGAATTGTACACGCTCGTATAAAACAGCTGAGAGATATTATGTCAGTGACTGAAGAGTTACTGGATAAAGATAAAGACGAGTGTGACTGATCATTATGACTCCGTCACCAGTGACAACGTCACTGACGACGAAACTAATAGTGTTGTACCAGAATAATAATCACGGGGGTAAAAAAAAAATAATTATTTGACTTTTTTTAATTTTTTTGCTTGGTGTTTTCCGCCGCGATGTAATCTCGGACTACAATGACGTTGATGACTAAGTCATTACTATGACGCTCTACGATGTTACATACAGATTTATATTTAACGACTCTGACCTCAGATCGAGCAAGTGGCCAGACTGGTCAGTAAGTTTAAAATGTATCCGTGATAAAAGACGACTATGACATCGCAGGTAAACAACATTGATTGGTTCTGATACAATCAAATAACCTGGAGGGACTTGAGGTGTGAATGAATACAGAATGTATCCTTGTTGGGCCTGATTGGATTTATCAGTGTCAACTTGATAACTGCCGTCGATAACATCACATACTAGATTGACAGCGATCGTTGATGTGATATTGACGATGCTCGGTGAGACATGACGGCCACCACCATACGGATCGTTGCTGTATCGGAGAATACTTGGTGGTGGGGCTATTTTTCGATACGATTCGAGGATCTTTGGAAAATTTATCATGTCAGGTTTAATCGCGAGAACTTTATAACGCTTCAATGCTTCTGAATAACTATTGAACGTTATGTCAACAGTATAGATCAATTTTGGATCTTTTTTGTATTCTATTTGATTAACATATTTAACGTTTTCAAGGATAACATATTTTATATGTTCATGATCCGCAGATACTGCGTTTAAATGTTGAATTGCATCAATAATTGTTTTTTTTTTTGTGTGTGTCTTCGGTGTAATTTTGTATCAATTCAACGATTAAATTTACAAGATAATCATGAATTCTTTTAAATTCATTTACTATGGGTTGAATTATTACTGCAGCTTCTCCAAACCTCGCCACAAATCTTCCATCTGATTTTCTATAGAAAACTTCCTTTATCAATATTAATTTTTCATTTTGTTCATTAGTGAAAAATTCAAGCTTTGTCCACGGATATCGATTTCTGTATTCGGGTGTTTTCATAAATTTTTGTTCCGTTGTGAAAAATTCATCTAGACGTGGTTCTGCTGGTTTATCGTATTTGGGTTCAATTTCAGGCCAACCTGATACAGTTCTAATCGAACTTTGATATATGTCCACAGCATAATCCGGCGATAATATTTCAATGGCCGATGACAGCGTTGGCTCATGAAGATTAATGGCAATCTTTGATTCTTTTCCTGTGATGGATTTAATTCTGCGCTGAAATTCTTCATTGATCTGTTCTATTTGATAACTGCCCGTTGGAATACTAACTACTTGCCAATCAGGAGTTCCATCGGGTTTATTTTTATTTGCAAATACTAATGAATTATTCGGTTGTAGTCCACCGAATGATTTTGACCTAATATTGGGCCAACTATAATAAACCCGTAATTGCGCTAATGCTATCTCGGAAGCTGGTATTGCAGTTGGAAAATTAATACTGAATTCAGGAAGTTGAACTCGCCGATATCATTGTGGTTCTTACCGGAGCAGTATTAGTGACGATCTGTTGTAATAATTCCTGCGATCGCTGATCGAACGTTGTCATTATTATACTATTATTGTTTTAAATCCTGTTCAGGAATTTTTTCATCCATAACATCGTTATGGAATACTTCATTGTAGATCTTTATTATAATACTGAATTCTTCGTCAGATATTATTCCATCATTAAGCGACGAAGAAATCATCAATGATAATTTAGAGTATGCGGTCGTTGCTCTGTGTAATTTCATCATGTACTGGTTCAATTTTTCATTCGTGCACGTATTTATCTTTTTCGCGATAATATTAAATATTCCAGCGATCGTGGTTGACGATGAAACACTAATTGTTACAACGATCTGCGTCGTCATCGTTAACGTCGATAACTACGCCGGTTCCAGCAACAATCGCGGAAACCGAATAAACGATGATATCAACGACAACCGCACATCTACGATATTTCTTTATTTTTGCTGTATAATTATCGATGACGGTTTTTAATTTATTCTGCCACGTTGTTACTTGATCGTATCTGTATCTGTTAACGTCTATCATTATACTTTAGTTGTTGTCTAAGACAGCGATAAATTCCAGACACCACCAGTAACGTCTCGGGGGTATTTCCGTTGATGTCAACGTAAATGTTTCTTTGGTGTCCTTGTTTAGCATCACCTGTAGAGGGTTATGATATACATTCGGTGATGATGAAGTGGCCGCAGTAATTTCCCAACCATATATAGACAGCCTGTATAACCCAGTTACTTCTGCGGTATGTTTGAGAGTGTTATCGCGCGGTGTCCACGTTGATACCCCAGACGCCACCGTGTATGTGATGTTGCTAATTTGTTTGTGTGGAATTTTAATCAGATTGGTTTTATTGACTATATTAGGAATTCGACTGACAATATCGGTGATTCTCGTATTTATATCTTTGAGATGTATGTCAACGGTTGGTGGACTTCCAAAAAAATCATTTGTGGCTCTGTTTACGTTTCTGCGGAAATTCATAAACAGTTGTACATGATTATAAAATTCAGTTCTAAATGCGGTCATTCCATCATTGATCGTCGACAACGAAGTTGTCATCGGAATATTTTTATCATCCACATATTTCTTTGTTGCGGCATCTTCATCACCTGCTGGTTCTCTTAAAGCAACGATTTTATTTCCATTCAAGTTAAGTTCACCTGTCATTGTATCACCTGCGGATTTTAAACGATCAGCAACACTTCTTTTAATTTCATCTCTGATAGTTGCGATTGATACATTTGAGTCTCTGATTCTACCACCGTCAGTAAATACCGGAATATTGTCCGTGGTAGCACCAAGAACTCTACGAATTATATCGACCCACTTGATATTACTCGTCTTTAAAACACCAAATTTATCCTGAAAAATAATAACTTCATCTCGGTCAACTCCAGATAAATTCATAATATCAGCAAGATCGTCTTTGGTGGCGTATTTTGATAAATCGACATCTTCTTTGCTGTTGCCGGTTCGAGCACTAGTAGAAGATCTTCCATAAATATCAACCATTATATTTACCAATATCTGTTTAAAACATTAATGGTCAACTGTGTCGTCTGATGGTACAGCTTTATGAGGTGGTTTCGTTGATCTTGATACAGCATCAAGTACTGCTAGTGCTTCACGGCCACATATTGGTGGATCCGTTAATGTTTGTGTTGATAGCGTTGGATACCAGATTGGAATATTGCCACCGACAGAGTCGGCAGTGACATACTTTAAAAATTCTTTTGGTGGTGCCAGTCCGTACGAATCAAAATAAACAATACCACGTGGATCAATTGCATATGCAACCCAGTGAGTGCCACGACCAGAGCTTTTATCGAGATTAATAATACCTGTTTCTTTTAGATTTGGATTTTTCGGTAATTGATCACGCATAAAAACACCTCTGAAATTTTTTATATTTAATCGCGCAGCAGCATCGAATAAATCAAAGTTAGACATCGGGAAAATCAGCGAGTCCCTGGAATTCTTAATCCTTTTCCGTATCGAGACCCTGGAAGTCTCAGACCCTTTTTTTTGATTCCTTTTCCTGTTGCTTTCTTTAATGCCATTCCAGCAGCTGTCCCAACTGCACCTAACGCAGCAGCTTTTGCAACAGCTGGAGCGGCTGCGGCTATTAATGCTGGAATAGCTGCGAGAAGCGGAAATATTCCTCCGGTTTTAATAGTATCCTTGATTGCACCCACGGAAAGATTTAATCGTATTCCTTTATTGGCGTGTTTAGCTTCGTTGAATCTCTTAAACTGACGTTCAGTCAACGATAATTTATTTGCACCGCTCATTTGTTCTTGTTTTAATGATATTTTTGTTCCGCATCGTGATGCTAACGGTGATTGTAATCGTTTAATCTGACCCGGGGTCAGACTGACACTGACATGATGATATGACATTTATGATATATATTTGACTTCTAAATTAACGCTTGCATATTCTCTACGGGAGCATCAACGACTCTCATGTGACCACCAACACCTTCAAGTAACATTGTTTTATCGCTGAGTATAACAGCGATTGCTCTGTAGTTAGGAATATCTATGATATTTCTGTTAACACGAGCTCGAAAATGTATATCTACAACAGATTGTCTAGTTAAATCTAAATGTTCCAGCGAAAAATAATAAATCGGATACAACGTTGTAAAATCTAACTGTGATATTTGTAAACCAGTATCAACATTTTGATCACGTCCCATAAATGAAATTAAACGATGATATGAACGTGCTACATGATTTTGATCGAAATTCAACAAAATATCCTCCGATGGTTCTTGATGTCCATTTATTCTTAAGAAAACCTCGGAAACACCAAGTTTGTCAAATATCATAATGCTACGTATTTAACTATTTACTCGTGCATTATTTTGAAGCGCAATGAATATATGTCACGGTGCAGAAACACCTTGCTGAGAAGCTATTTGCCATGTAAATAAACCATTAATTGCACTTTGAACAGCATCTGTGGTCATTGTTAACCATGATAACGTCGATTTACCACCTTGACCCATAAAAGAGAGTAGACGTTCTTCTTCAGATATTGTTGGAATCATTACTGGCATCCACAATGAAAGTTTTGTTAGTACTACTTTACCATGAAGTGCTCTAGTTGCAGCATCATCAGCTCCTTCAACGTGCCATATTGCATCATCGTCCGTGGCTTTTCTTACAAGTACAACTGTGTGCTTAGCTCCAAAAATAACTTTTCTAACATTTCTGCAGAATCCAAAAATATGTGGTAATGGAATTGCACATGAAAACATTCTATCCTTCAACATTGCTTTACGTGATGTAAATCCTAAGTTGAAATTTGCGTTCGTTGATATTACTGCGGAAGTTTCTGCGGTTCCTGCAGCGTTTCTTACATTACCTGTAGTTATATTTTTGTGATTTGGATGATCAGAAGTGTCCTTGGTAAACATCATTGATGGACCAGCTGATCTTGAATAATCGTCGCTATATCTTGCAAGGCCAAGTATCGTCGTGGCAACGTCAACATCTTTTTGAATTGATTCAATATTTTTTCCGTCAATCATGTACGTGGCGCTGTCGGACAACGCCATGATTCCATTATTAACAAAACCAAAACTATCATCGTTTCTGTATTCAGTATTATCTGCTTTAAAAATTTTACCTTCAACTTCAATGAATGCTTCAGCGGGTAAGAAATACCTACTTGTATCTTGAACTTGAAGTTCAATTCGTCCACGCTGATCTGGAATTCGAGCGTCATAAGAATAATATTGATAATCATGCACAGACTCATCCTTGAGAACCGGTGCGTCCATGTCAAATGCGGGATCAGGTATACGTTTGATCATGTTATGTTATTGGTCATCGTCTAATACGAAGACCACTTCCTGCCATCAGACTTGCTGCTACATTTTTTTCCTTTTCATCAGCTAACTCTGCTAGTTTTTGATTTGCGGCTTGATTTATTATTTTACTAACACTTGCAGGCATCACTTCGGTGCTAGGTAATTTCACTGGTTGCTGAGGTTTTCGTCGTACTAATCGTAATAGTCTAACTTTAATTGTTGTATATGCTTTATTAGCAACATCACTAATACTTCTGTCACGAATAATGTCAATGGCTTTCATACCTAATTGCTTCGTAACAGGTATTACTTTTGGGGCGATTCTTCCAAGTAAACCCTTAACAAAAACATCACCGAGTCCATCTCCGTAAAATTTCTTGTATACAGGTAATCTTAAATTTACCACCCTGACCATGGTTGGTCCACGTTGAGCAACATGTATGATCATCTATTATAATAATTATATCTAACTGTTTAATCAGTGACTTAGTCACTATGATAATCATCGATAATTTCATTAATGAGAGACCGATACACGTTAATATCCATGATGCCACCGGTAAATAATCGTTGACAAATTGATGAGATTTCGTTGATAATTTCAGAAGAATTATTACCAGCTCGTTTTCCACCGATTAAAATTTCTAATCTATCTACGTCGGCAAGGACGCTGTCGGAACAAGTAACAAAACCACTTCCAATTTTTTCTTTTAACAAAAGATGTAACTTTCCAATGAAACCTTGAGATGAAGTTTCTTGTGGAGCTGATTCGACAGGTGGAATTGGTTCTCTAGGTTTTGTCTCCCTAATTAATTTTATTCGTTTCATTACATCTTCTTTAAACTCATCATAATCACCAAAGTCATTTACTTCTTTGATGTTTCTAGAAACGAGATATACAGAAGTAATCCAATCATCAAATTCAAATTCTTCAACGTACTCAGGTCTTAAATATTTATATCGATCTTTGTAATTTGCTGCAATAGGTATTGTCCACGCTGGATTTAGGATTACTTCAATACTATTAGGTTTAAAACAATCTTTTGCTGATAGTTCTGATTTTGGTTGTTGTTGTCGTTGTTGCATTTCCTGAGAAGCCAACGTCATATTTTTATAGGTGTATTGTAAGCAATAGATCTTTTGTCATTAGCTCGAGCTTGATCAACATTAAAACGTAAACGAAAATTCCATTTGTACCATTTCTCGCGACCTATAATATCATCAGCACACTCGGATTTATAAAAAAAATTTCGTTCATCATAAGATAAAAAAGCAGTTTCAGCTAATTTATCTATATTAAACTTTGCGATGCTGTCAACAAAAACCTCATTAAATTTATCATATAATTTAATCCTAGCTTGGGCTTCTTCTGATTCTTGGACAATTTCTTCGGGCTCTAAAACTTGCTGAGCGGCAGTTATTTCAGCGAGAAGTTCTCGTAAAATTTTTTTTGTCTTTTTACATCGCTCCGCTATTTTCTTTTAGTTTGTTTCGCTGTTTCTTTTAACACAGGAACAATACCTTCAGTAGTCTTTTTGATAGGTTTAAATAATTGTTCTGCGGATTCTGTAAATTCTTCTTGTGTTTGTTGACGCTCTTGTAATTGTTGTCTGACAGAATCACGGACAGGTAGATATTTCTGTCTCGCTTCTAGTGGCTCTCGAGCTAATCTTGCTGAGTGAGCTTCACCAATCATTATATCAATAATGATAAACGATCTTTTAAATCGACAGCAGCAGGGAGGGTGAGCTGACAAAAAAATGAATGTGAGACGCAAACAAAACACGCCTAAAATTTGAAAAAAAATAGGTCAACGAACGAGTAACAAAAACGAACTAACCCCGTCGATTTTTATTATTAAAATATATTCGGTTAGCGGATTCGGTTTAGCGTTATTGACCTTATTTTCGCCCTTTGTAGGAACCTTTATTTTTGCTAACGGACCCTAGGAAAAAGTTGTAGGGTTCACCCTCCCTGCTGCTACTCCCAAGACAAGAACAATAACAACAAGTAAAACTACCGGTATTGCTTAGATGATAACGAGGGTGAGGGTGGGGATGCATGGGCGGTATATCTGTAGCATAGAATCCACCCTATATACAAGCTTGGTTTAAATGAAGTAAGTAAACTCACCTTTGTTCACAGAAGAATGTAGACATAAACCGGTCTCCCCAACTGACAGAACTTTATCCAACCACAGCATATTTACGTGGTAAATATGTGATGCAAGTCCGACTCAGAGAGCTGTTTTCGTCTTCTGTACAATCTAATGTTCCAAATCAAATACTGCAAATTTCCAGTCACAAATACATTACAGTAAATATGTGTATTTCTGCATCCAGCAGTCTTCTTTTCACAAAAATATTGCAACAATGTAATGTTTAGTTGTGGAATTTCCACTGTGTTGTGTTGGCTAACTCAAACCGGTATTGTGCACCGTATCAAACAATGTGACATCACAAGCTTTGGACATTTTGTGTTGACAAATGTTTTGTCTTTTGTAAAATGTTCTGTTTATTTGGATGGGTGCTTATTCTTTGATATATAGTTATCAAAAATGTATAATACACATTTACTATATCAACTTTGTTTGGGACTATTTTTTAAGCACAACAAATGAACGGTACAGCGTCTGTCAGAATGAACGAAATTGTTCGTTCTTCTTTCTGTCTAAATAATTTCCCCTGAAATAAAACTATGTGATAAAAAGAATCTCAAATGGGTAATGATTTAATATTAAATTTATGAAACTCGTTAAATAATGACCAGCTTTTGCTCACCAATGCTCGCTAAAGCTGGACATTATTCAACTCGTTTCATAAATTCGATATTAAATCGTTACCCATTTGAGATCCTGTATTTATTCTAAACATTTTCATATTGACATTGTTGCCTAATAGTTTCATCTACTCCATATTTACAACAAACCATTTTGTAGCAGAATCGTTAAATAATGATGAGATTAACGAATACATCCTGTTGATATAATATTTTGATCTATGTATTGTATACTATTCTGTGCATCCTGGGTCTCTGTTACTATCACTCCAAATGCACTGGTATCGGTATTATTAATAAAATCAGCCTTACTATTTTCTTGCCAATTTGGTTTTTATGATGATGTTTTGTTATCATCAAATAGACTGTGCATGTTGTTTTTTGGGGTAAACACTAAACATGTAATTAACAATGAGTGACCATCAGTATGAAGTAGATCAAGTGCATGTATGCAGATATTATTAAACATATTTCAGACCGTTGATTGAGATGATGGAATAGTCAATAACATGTATTGCGGAAATATATTGCACCAACAATCATATCGTAACCACATATTCGATTTAATATAATAAGATTATCATTTATATATTGTGTGTATCAAAACTTTCCCAGTGTTATTAATTCTCCAGTCAACTGTTACTCGTTTCTTAGGCAATTCATATTTATTGAGTAGTTTCGCGGTATCATGGAAAAACTGATCATAAACGGCACCAAAATCAAAGTATTTGAGACGGAACTCATCTCTTTTTATGTTATGAGTTCTGGCACTAAAGTCTCACGTTAAAAACATATTTGTTCGAAGTACACCTGTTAATATTCCGCATGCGAACGTGTTAAATTCATCTTTAGTATAAAAGGTTGAATCTGATGGAGGATAATATACGACCCCAAATTGGACGTTGACGTCAATTTGAAATCCAGTTTTCTTTGCTATAAACAAAAGTATGTAATCTGAACCGGGCTGAATGATTCTTACAAAAGGACAAATACAATTCTTTATAAAAATCAGCCGCTTTTGTGGAAATATCTTTGATTTCGATTTTTAGACTAATAAGCATATCAGCATAGTTCAGTTGTTATAAATCATAACTGTCTAGCATTGTTTCATAAACACAAAATATATAATATTTTTGATGAGTTAACACAAATCAGATTAAAAACGTTTACGTTTAATACCGCAAACATTTACAGATGCACATTCGATATCTTTCTTTAAGCTACTTGATATAGCTGAGTTTTGGATTTTTTTTGCATTTGAGGCAGAATCATTGCTACTTGTGCACTTTTCCACTCTTTCATTGCTAGTTAGCAAAGGACCACGGTAAAGCTAATGTTGTTCATTCTGCTGGGGGTTTTTGTTCTCTCATTATGATAAGTGTTATAAATGTACGATGGCTGAAAATTAGAAAACCATCCCATATGAACTCTACATTAAACATGCTAGTGTAAATTGTTTACTACAAGTCTATCTAACGTCTCATCAACGTGGAAAAGCACACAAACCGTTGGAAAAGCAACATAGAAAATCCACACGGATTTTGGATATAACGTTTCTCAGTTTTAACTTTCTAAAGTCAATTATTTTACTGCCTAATCGGTCAAGAATTCCTCTTAATTTTTAGTCGAATGTACCAATAAATCGTCATGTTTTCACTAACCTTATGATGTCGATATCTAGAATCCACCTCTTAATCCTCATATTGTCTTCCACTAGATGTGAATTGACAACTGAATATACCAATTAAGCACCATATTTTCTATAACCCCATGAAATTAACAACTTCTAATTCTCAATAGACTCCACCCAATTATGGTTATGTTCTCTATCGATGGAATCCAGTTATTCATCGACATTTGTCTACACTCAACGGGATCAACAACGCCATCGAATTCATTATGGAATGCAAGTTTTTCCCAGTCCAATTGGGGCAACAACTCTATTCGATTCTCTTAAGTATGCACCAACTGATCGTAATGTTGTATCTAACCTAACAATGTCAACAACACCTTTCAAGTCTCCTTAGAATACACACATAATTGATTTCATTTTGCATTAGAATGCACCATTATATCGTTATGTTTTCTCCAGCAAAATGAGGTCAACACTGTTTAATTCTCCTTAGAATGCATCTCATAATCGCCATGTTTTCTCCATCCTAATGGGGTCAAAATCTAAAGCACCCATTTCTTCTCATGTTGTCTTAAACTCAATGTGGTGAAAACCTTTTATTTCTCATTTGAATGCACCCATTTCTTGTCATGGTGTTTCCAACTTAATGAAATAAGTATCTACTTTAAATTCTCCATGGAATGCACCCATTTATTGTCACGTTTTCTATATCTCATTGCGGATGCATGTCCTCTTAATTCTAAATGGAATGCACCCATTTGTTGAAACGTTTTCTCCGACCTAATGGGCTCATAAACGTTCAATTACCAACAGAATGTATCCATTTATCGTTATGTTTCTTGAATTTAATGGAGTTAACAACTTCATTTTCTTCTGATTAGAATGCACCCATTTATTGCAATCCTTTCTTCAATCAAATGGGTCAAAGCCTCTTTTCAATGCTAAGTCAAATGAAACCATTATGTTCTATACAGGCTAATGAGGTTAACAACACATTGTAATTCTTGAGGCAATGCACCTATCTATCGTCATGTTTTCTCCAGTCTTAGGAGATCTTCAGTTCCTTTCAATTCTCATCTGAATGCTCTCATGTCTTTACTCATTTCAGTTCTCAATATAATACATCCATTTATCATCATGTGCTCTCTAAACAACGAGGTCAACAGCTCCCTATGATTCTCTTTATTATGGCCTCATTTAGTGTAATGTTTTCTATATTACAAAGGGGCCAATAACTAGTATCAATTCTAACTGTAATGCATCCATTTATCTTCATTTTTCCACACTGTTGGAGACAACAATTCCTTGCAATTATCAGTCTAATGCACCAATTCATCGTAGCGTTTTCTCCAAGCAAATGCGGTAAATAACTCGTTTTAATTCTCTTTATTATGCACCCATTTATTGTTGTGCTTTCTCCGACCTAATGGGATCAACAACTCTTTTCAATTACCATTTGAATTCACCCCTTGACCGTTATGTGTTTTATAGCTAAATTGGGACAATAATGCCTCTTAATTCTTATTGGTATGCACCTTGATTGTCATGTTTCTTCCAACGTAATGAGACCAACAACTACTTTAAATACGCACTAGAATGCATCCACTTCTCATCAGGTTTTCACTAACCCATGGAGGTCAACAACTCCTTTCAATCTGCATCAGTGTCTAGCGTTGTAACTCCTAGTACATGATTTTATATAATTTTTGTAATTTGTATTCATGGCTGTAAATTGTACTGATTATCTTCACGTTTTGCCTACGAGACAATGGTCTGTTTTAAATAACTTAAAATTGCCTAGTATCTATAAAGTGATCCTTAAGTACGTCTTGAAAGCTATAAATAATAGTATTAAAACATGTTTAAGAAATTCGGCCTTTTTCCCAATAGACAGATCAGTCAGGTGGTATCTTATAAGGATTAAATTAATTCTTGTTGATTGGGTTAGGTCACATGAATAGACAATTTCGAAATAAATTAAGTAGTATGATCTGTCAGGTGGGGGTTTATTGTGAAACATAGTAGTAATAGAAGGTACATATAAGGACAGAACTGAGCAAGCAGATTCATTCCTATTTTGGAGTAATTCGTATTTCTTGTGTTCTTGTTGTAAGTCTGCAGACGTTTTTATGTTGTACTTAGATATTATTCGAGAGAAGAAACATTTGTTTGTGGGAATAAGAAGTGCTCATTTCTTTTAACTATAATATTATTCTAGAACTATTTTGAATTACTCAAAGGAGTTCTGGACAACGCCATTTTGACGGCGTCACGATTCTTGGCGGACCAGTACATTTCCGGTTTTGAAATTTATACAGAGCTTTTCATGTTTTTTTTTTTTCTTTTTACTTTCATAGAACTTGGTCAGGATTATTTTGGATTCGCTTCATGTTACTGTAAGTTCCTCTCACATTTTTATTTATAAAATTCAAATCTAAATTGATTATTATGTTTTAAAAGACTTGATGGTTTTGCTTCTTTCTGCTAATTAGTTTATGACCATAGAGTAACACTCCAGCCTAATATTATCAGCAACTGTCAATTCTCCTTAGTATGCAGCACTTAATTGTCATGCTTTCTCCAACTTAATGGTGTCAACAACGTTTTTGGGTGAGTGTTTTGTTTTCTTCAAAGACGCTATTAAAGATTTTTCAATTTAAAGATGTAATAGGCAACTTAAAAGAATAATATTGACAAAGGGCGTTGCCAGCTCCAGTTTTCTTTCTACTTTATGCATGGCAAGTACGAGGTGGTTTGATTTAATTTCTGACGAAGTTTGTGTTCACGTCTTCGTTGCCTTTTAAACCGCTTGTTAAAAGAGGATATCAAAGAAGATATGCAAACTTGCCATCTTCCCCATGTTTCACTTGTTCATGCTGTCTATAAACAATTCACTAAATTCAAATGGCAATTATGTAACTTTTATGATTCTTCTTGCATAAAGTTGCATAAAATTAAGTTTTAATTTGTTAACAAAAACAGTTGTGTATTATTGTTGTCTGATATGGTCGATTATAAAACCTTTCTAGAGACGTTCGATATTTGTCCTCGTGTTCCTTTACATGAACAACGTTCTTTTTACAATATTTTCTTTCACTTGGTTACTTATTCTTTATTGAATTGGGAATAAGGAAATAAGGAATAAGTAATCAACTTGATTTTAGTAACAGGGCCTTGGGGTGGTGTGTAGAACTGAAGCGGAAACGCCATGATCCAAAAATATAGTTCGCAATGTAAGCATTGACATTGGTACATGTACGATAAACAGATGAATAACTTATATTAGTACTATGTTTTAATATCAATTTATGTATATATTAGGCTGAAGCCAGTTTCAAATATTATGATGTCATAAAATATCGATGATATCAAGGCCTGCTCAAGGAAAGGGGTGAAATGTATCTTCTTGATTTAAGCTGGCTGTTGTGGGTCGTAGCTTTGAGCTTTTTCTGACCGGATAGATATATGTGCATTATCTATCAAGATATAGCCTGGACAGGCAGAGACTACGCTAACTATTCTGGAACTTGTCTATTCGCTTAATCCGCACTTAAGCCTGGACATGTTCTACAGGTAATAAAAGAGTATATATTGCCCTTTTTGGCTTCGACGGTTATTGACATTGCAAAAGAACTGTTGAAATTGAAATAATCTGGTGACGAATTTTTACAATAAACGAATATCGCCGAATGTATAGAAACTAAGCTTGAGGGACATTTAATGATTAGAACTGATATTAGAAATACGGCAAGGATACCTAAAGTACCTATGTCAAAGCAGATGCGCAATCTCAGTCTTTCTCTTGTCTGAGTCTGCACTACTTTTAATGTTGTTTTGGCCTATAATTGGAACTTTTATTCCAAATTTTGTACTTTATTCTTGAAAAAGAAATCAAACTTAGCATCTTGCACAAATCACCAATTATCTGTACCAAAAATTGTTTTCATATGACATCATTAATAATTGCATTATTATTTTGGTAACGTGCATATATGTATATATTGTTGGTGATACACTCAATGTTTGCATGACATATCCAAACAATCTTACAGTTCTAATAGTGATATATCTGAGGTGGGAGAATGAATAACGCAGAAAACTAATGGGACAAAATTGACTTGTCGCAGACGTTTTCTTACACTTTCGCTTTAGTATCTCCATCTTTCCATGTGTCTCTTTGTAACTCTGCTGGGTAGATATTTACCACATTTGATACATGAATCGTCTAAACGAAAGCCATGTTCAATAACAGATTTAGGCTTCGGTTTCTTAATGGGTTCCCTGGATGGTATCGAAGGTCCAATGAACACAATTTTTTTAAAGTCACAATTTCGTATATAGGTAAACTGTATATATAGTCATGGCCGACAGACACAGACTAGTGTGAACTCGTTTATTTTCGTAGATATCAAAGGAAAAGATATTTCATTTAGTACTTAAACTTGATGAAAGGTGTGATTATTTTCACAGAAAAATTAATATTTGCTGGGTCTTCAGTATCCTGATTTTGTAGCAAATATGAAATCCGCGAAATCTGGTATTTATGTGCATAGTAAATTTACCATCATATGCTTGTGCGACACGGATGGTAAGTGTATAATGTATGAAATATAAGCATAAAAGTGCTCCACTGAGTAGTGGCCTTGGAGAGAAAAACATAGTGGTCTTCAGAAATTGATTTTAGTTAACCAAGCCGTAATGCCAGGACGCGACATACGCTGTAGGGATTAACCTCTGCTATACACCTGTAGTTGATAACAATGTTTGCATGATTGTGACAGTGAAAGGAAGTTGTTTATTCACCAGATGTTACAGAATCAACAGGTCGCAGATGGTCACATTTAGCATCATTTGAATTAGTCCAGCATGAAGATGGCATTCATGCTGAGATTATTTCAGCGTCAATGATATTTCTAATCAAATTATTGTAAAACAAAATGCAATATCTTCATGATCATAAGATCCTTACTCTAACTTTCTGCTGTTACCTTGGCATTTTGGTTTATTACATGCTGAGCAATAACGATAAAATCATTATATTTGATAACGAGACATATCCTTTTTTTCTACCATTGATTTGAGATTGCTGGTTTACATAATTAAAGTGAAATTATACCGTTGCCAAAAGAAAGCATCTTATCCAAACCAAAGGGAGGCAGTGGGAGAGACAATGCTCACTGTAAATCAGTGCTGAGTTACTGCTCAACAAATATAGCCAACGTTAGTTACAAATAGCTAACTGAATTCTTCTCAGAATCTTATCATCAGAGTTTGACCCAATTTTTTCATACAACATTCTAATATTTAGGGCTTGTATGTTTATGCAAATGATGTAGATCCATCGCTAAATATGGCAGCAATTAATAATGATAGGAAGCCACTTAAATACCTAAAGTTTTCAAAAAGCACTGAGGCATGAAGAACTTTCATTTGTATACAAACCTATTCTAGAACACCCTAAATATTGCTGCCGGCTGTTAAAAATTAAAAAAATCTTTGTATAAAGTCTTTAAGGAAATAAACACACTGAACCCAAACTTTTCAAATTATGACATAAAGTGTTCGAGTTTGAAGACATTTTAATATACAACTATTATGTCGTTTAGTCATTAAAAATGGCCATCAGGAATATTTTCATAGATTAATAATTTCTAGATAGAATTTGGCCAACTTGGTAAAAAGACCTTTCAGTATTGAAGAAATGATATTGGTGTGCAATCAAGTAGGGATATATAAGAGAAACCTTCTAAGAATTACTTTTATTGCACGTGCAGTGATTGTGATTTGAAGACTTTTCTACAGAAATTATACAACTTATTCAGATACTACGCTTGCACTGAGCGTAAGGTAGATGTCAGCCAGTTGAGTGATCTGGGGTCCACTTGGGTCTCTTATTTTCAAAGTTCTTTTAATCGATGATTTTCCTTTGAAAGGCAAGCAAAATTAATTTGTCAAATTGATCTGGAGAGTATAAATGTGTGTAATTAGGAAGTCACAACTCTTATTCTAATTGTTTTCTAGGCTTCATTACTCAGTAAAGAAAAGAACATGTCTAATCTATGGGTATGTACAAAAAGTATATGGTGTTCTTGTCTGTATTAATAAACTACGATTGCATTCATAAAATGACAATCCTTTAGTTTGACTAATACAAGACTTGATTTTTTAATTTTTCTTAATGATGATAAATTTCTCGCTCGTCTTCAAAAATGAATACTTAAAACGTGAACAAATGTAGTTTTTGCAGCTGCCCACTAAAAGAACTGTTACTATATTAAGTATATATGACACAAAATTTTACTTCTTTACTTTCAGATTCAAGGGCAAACCAGTCGTCTCTGGTATGTAAAATTAGTTCTTGTCCTTAATTAATGTCCTTACCAAAATCTATATACCTGAAACTAGTAATGTGTTATCACTGAAATTCTGACAAACAGCAGTAAATCACCGATGATAGTTATTTATTAATTCTGAATTTTATTTAGCTTTCAAGAGGGTAACCAAAATACATTGTATAGGAGATTTGGACGAACAGATTAGGATTGTTATTGGTAGTGTTGTTGTTTATGGAAGCTTTTTTAATGTGCATTTTTGCATTTTAATATATGAAAAATCACCACATGATATATTGTTGGTTGATGCTTTAATTAAGAATCTCTAATTCCCTATTCTTTACAGTTCAACCATGTCCAGCTGTATGAGTACTTCTTTATATGCCAGCATGATCGCTAAATATCCCTATATGCTGCTCAAGATTCTTTGTGCATGGAGACGACCGTTCATGCCAACATTATGGGAGTTGTTCAGTCTCTCATGAACAATACACTTCCCCTTTATCATGTGATGTCTCAATTTATCAATACTGCTGAATCGAGGCCTGCTATACATTTCACCAGTTAAATCCTCAAGATCGTCAAAGTCTTTTTGTAGCTCTTTATAGAAGTCTCCTAGACATGCAAATGCTTGCCCAAATCTTGGCATCTATTGAGTTGTCTTGATTGCCTTAACCTTTCCCAATCTCTTAAATGCACTCGTCCTGTCACATATATCTCATGCATGGAGGGATATGATTGCTGTTCGGTACTGTTGTTTGCAATTTCTCTAAATCTTATTAGCATCTTATTCTGTCCTGTACCATTATAAAAAAGAACTACTGAAAACCTGTTTGTTTCAGGGCTCTTTACCGTTATTTACTTATAGCTTTTTATTTGCCATGTGTGCAGTACAGGACCAGCCTCGAATCTGTTTGTGTCTCGCATGGATTTGAGAGTTATAATTTCTGTCTTCACTATATTTATGCCATCTTGTCGCTGTACAAATTAATATAACGTGTCAACATCCTCTCCTTTTACTCTCCCTTGTCTTCAAATAGTGTGTTCTCTATATGTCTGTGCCGAACAGCACGTCTGATTTCTATGGCGTCATATAAATGGCTGTGAGCAGCAGGGAGGCTGGACAGACCATTAGGTCTACGAATTAGAGAACCCAATTAGAGAACGAGGTAAAAATGGACATACAAGATCTAGAATGATAAATCGAGGCCTCTAACGCGTCCGGAGGCTCGTAGACCCAAGCGCTGTCCCTCCCTACTGCTGTAGATGATCGGGGAACGACCGGTGGTAGATCGTCATTGATTGTCTGCGCCTTTGCTTGCAAGGGGTGCTTACAGTCGGGTGCTGGTCCAAGAGCATAAAAATAAGTAGCAGGTCTGTAATTAAATCGTTGTTGTAATAATAATGAGTCATTATATGCTAACCATGGAATCTTGTACAGCTAAACAGCTCGACAACGACTAGAGGCAATTAAGAAATATCTCCCCATCCGTGATTTTGTCAAGCAGCAACTGCAACAGTGTCAGCAAGCCAGAGTGGGATTTGCATCAAGTGCTGAGGAATTATTTAAGCCAGTCACAAAAACAACTAAAAGTCTTCTTCCCGCGTTAGAGAAAAACTGCTATAGCGACTGGAAAAAGAGCAGAAAGAACTAAAATAAAAGATTCTCAAAAAACTTCCAGCCAAGATAGTTGCAACTCAACTGCAATTACAGGACGAAATTCAACAAGCTCGTGCTGAAATCGCTGAAGTGAGGGATTTTCTTGCAACAGGACCAGAATCAGAAGAATAGTCCCTAAAATCTAAGATTGATTTTTACGAATAAATTTACCGAGCAAGGTCTTGCAGATATCAAGCATCAAAGCAAATTACTTGGGATTGCTGGGTTTGGTTTTTGATGAAAAAGAAACATCTGCGAAACCGTGTATGTTAAAAATATGAGAAGCGCTGATTGGCGTATATATATATATATATATATATATATATATATATATATATATATATATATATATATATATATATATATATATATATATATATATATATATATCGTATTATCGCTAATGTTCCACATGTCAGAAGTGGCGATGAAGACTTTGCCATTTTTAACGCAGCAGTAGATGAGTATGCAGCGAGAGTAGCGCAATAAAAAAAAAACGACAGGAAGAACATATGCTCCAATTAAAAAGCAAAAGAAGAAAGGATGAAAATTAGATCTGAAACAAAAAGGAAGAAGAAGAAGCATTTGGAGATGGCCTTACCACTCGAGGAAGTGGCTTTACTAGACTGTGCCCGAGTAACGTCCTTGCCGATGTTGATCGACTGGAAATTCTGATTGGTGGGAGACGAGCCGGCAATAATTCCCCAGAAATCATCAATGATGCAGCGGCAATCTGTCAACGATTGTTCACAGGTGTTGTCATGGATGTCGGTGTTTATTGGTCACTCATCAACAAAATCGTCGACGACTACTACAGCGACTGATTAATTAGATTGGCGATAACAAAATAATCATGATTGTACACAGCGCTCAACGTGGACCTGAACAGGTCAAGGAAATAAATTCGCGAGTACCAGTATATAAGGTTACCTACAGAGATGGACTCGGCAATGTTGTTCAAGGTCTGTTCAGAACGATAGCCCCAAAAACGATCCTGATTTCAAAGCAACTAGGAATGAAAGTCATTGACGTTGTTCTTGACAAGGCACTTGGCATCGTCAGTGATTTTCTGGTAAGGCATTCTCAGCAATCCGACAACGACTAGCACGATTAATACGCAGATTGTCAGCGGTTCGACCTCAGCCAGTAAAATTGCCCAGCACCGAAGTGATGCCAGCAAGTGTCAGTAAAATAATAAAATCAAGTTGAAAATGAACGATTGAAGGAATTAGACGGCCTTAACGCTGGTGAACAAGCTCGAAACATAACTGCACACCTGGAAGCGGTCAGTGGTTTATCTCTTCGTCGCCTACGTTACCGTCGATGGCACATCATCTTAGACAACGACGAATATAAATAAAAATGTTTAAGCGTGTATCTGATCCGGCATTTAACATGGACGCACCTGTAGTCAAGGACGAGTCGTTGCGTGATCATCAATATTATTCCTATGAGACACGAGACCCAAACACAAGTGGACGAATAGATCTGCAAGCACATGATACCTCCAGATATTTCCTGCTCGCTAAATCATTCATAGTAGCTCAAGGTAAACTTGTAAGAAAGGACAATATTAATCCATATGCGGCAGGTGATAAATGTGCATTCGTTAATAATGGTATTATGGCATTGTTTAGAAGAGCTACATATATCATCGACGGGAGACAAATTTAGGCATATCATCATGACATCGATGTTGCTACAGCGTATACTCGGTCTTGCAAGATACTCCGACGATTATTCAAGATCCGCCAGTCCTTCCATGATGTTCGCAAGGGATATTACTGAACATCCTGATCATACACAGTATGACACTAGACGAGCAAAAAAAAAATAAAGCCGCTGCTGACGACGTCGATGTAGCCCCGTTAGTC
The DNA here is from genome assembly GCA_016617855.1 of Megalonaias nervosa. Lineage (NCBI taxonomy): Eukaryota > Metazoa > Mollusca > Bivalvia > Unionida > Unionidae > Megalonaias > Megalonaias nervosa. The sequence continues at coordinate 30,522 of JAECUM010019910.1, forward strand.
GTAAGCGTTAATTCAGACTTTAACTCAGGATTTAGTTGTGTTATACCGCTATCACATAGCTTTGGATTCTGTAGGCATATTAGAAAAGTCATATTCGGAGTCAAACATACGGTTATGCTTGTTAGAAAAGACGGCCACGATGATGCAATTTACGAGATAATGCTGTTACTGATGGTAAAGTGCAACTATCAAACTCGCTCTGTGGATGCCAGCGATGACACCATCACTCGTTGAAGAACAGCGACTTCTATCGTTTATGGACTCCGGTAGTAAGTCAACGCTGTCATGGTTGACGATGACCACTTTCATAGTAGAGAGTACAGAAGGAGCGTATGCACGACAAATAGCATCTAAACAGGGAATTTCAGCACCACGACATGTATTTGTGGCATTTCATAATGCTACTAGATCAACCGAAAAACAACAGGAGAACCCAATGTGTTTTGATAGATTAGCCGTCTCTACGATTTTGCTGAGAATAAACGGCCATCAAAAACCATCCGAAAACATAAGACTGAATTTTGAATAAAACATTGTTACAAGTGCATATCACAGTCTGATGAAATTCATGGGTCGCTATCAAAACGTCCATTCTGGTCTACAAATATCTCAGCGTTATTTCTCAACGCTGTATCCGATATATTATTTCTTGCTGAAACGTCTAAATTTATTCAGGCAGGCAGTCGTAGATATAAAGGTGAGAGCTACTCTTGCGTCAGCTGGTAATTGAGCCAGCTGGTAATTACAGAGCAATCGCTGTTATACTGTCAGACAAAACAATGTTGCTCGAAGGTGTTGGTGGACAAATGAGAGTTATTGATGCGCCATTGCAAAACATGTAACCAGGATCACTCGTGATTTATTGCTCTGTAATCGTAATGAAATCGTTCCTGATATTATAATGTCATATCATCACGTCAGTGTTTCTCTGACCCCTGGTCAGATTAAAAAGCTGCAATCAGCATCAGCGAAGAATTCTGGAACAAGGATATCGCTGAAATCAACTGTGTTGCAAGGCCCAAAGAAATTACCACTGACTCAATGTCAGCTTAAACACTACAGTGACGCCAAACGATCAAAGACTGGCGAGTGACTTGATCTTTCTGGGGGTGCCATTAAAGACCTAAAAAAAAAACAGGTGGTATATTTCCGTTTCTTGCAGCTATACCGGTGTTGACTGCAGTTGCAGCCCCAGCTGTTGCGAAAGCCGCCTCACTTGGTTGGAACTGCTGCCAGGATGGCATTGAAGAAAGCGACAGGACATGGTCTGACCACAAAAGAAGAAAGGGGAAACGAGCTGCTCGAGGCTCAGGTCTACGACTACAAGTGACTCAATCCTCATGGTAAGGTCGCGGCCTGAGACTACCAGGAACGTATCGCTAAGCAAGCTTAAAACGCAAGGCTTTCAAACGTCTAATTTTGAATTGCTTGATTCTTTTCGTCAACTCGACATCAAGCACTTTGGAGGAGTTTCCATGCGAGATTAATTACCAGAACAACAAATCGCGTTGAAACCGGTATCATTAATCTCGATGGTCATTCTACTCCAGGCACTCACTGGGTTGCATATGCTATTGATCCATGTAGTGCTGCTATTTTGATTCGTATGGATTGGCACCACCAAAAGGAACTTCTTGAATATATCAACGGATTTGCTAGCGTTCCACTCTGGTATCCAACATTGACAACAAAGACATTAACAGATCCACATATATGTGGTTGTGAATCGCTATCGATTATAGATACTATATCAAGGTCATGGACCACTGGTGGCCCACCAACGCATAAAGTCGTACACGAGTTTACTAGTAAACGGTATACTAGTCGTCGTTTTAAAGAACCCATAGTTTATAATGGTAGATATTTACAGAGGATCTCGCGCTGGCGCGAGGGTTAAGAAACCCGGTGATGTTGATTTGTCAGCGTATACAACCTAAGATGAGCTCGCTGATATTATGAACCTCGCTGGGGTTCACAAGGATGAAGTTGTTGTTTTTCGGGCTCAGCATGGACAGTTAAAAACAAGCAATATTAGGTGGGTTGATATTGTCCGACGAGTTCTTGGTGCGGTCGCAGATAATATCCCAGTATTTACTGATAGCGGAAGAATCAGAGACTCAAGCGTATCAATCGCGACGATGATACTCCAACGAAGAAATACTTGGATGACAGCGACATGGCAGTTAGTGATAAATTAGCCACATTGTGCGCGGAGTATAACGTACATGTGAAAATGTTACCAATCTTCGCAAAAACTTTCAGAAGCTCGATAAAGTCACCGATGATTTCTTTGCAAGTCCAATGGTCGTCAGTATAAATTGACAATCAGATCACCAAATTTGCTAGCAAATCGATCAGCATTCAAACGTCGATTGCTGATATCAACAAAACTGTCGCAGTTGAATCCCTGACGTTGCTGAGCGTGTCAGAAGGATTGAGCGGGTGTTCCGCATACGACCCCGTTCATCAACGCTGCATTGGACCACATCTGACGTCATCGCCTTCCATATTTGTACGTCGTCGAGATTCGAACCTGGATTCTAATAGAACTATTTAGTGATAGGACTTGTATTTTTCATTCCTAGGATTATATTTTGGATTATATTCACAAACCGTAAGTCCTATTTACCAATTTTTACATTGTTTTCTAGGGAAATAAATTATTTTGTTAAAATATACAAAGCTTGTTGACTTCACTTTTTTTCTGTTACATTTGTACGAGCCTAAACGTAACAGTATTCTTAATATCTTAGCAAAATAATATCTACGTGCACGACTGAGAAATTACATGAACATACAGAAGAGCCATAATCTGCGTCAAACGCCCGTGAGCGACTATCATCGCTAATATCAACGGGACTCAGCGATGGAATAATATTCGATAGTGAATTCGCAGAAATGAACAAGATTTATCACGGTGCGTACAATCCGACTGTTAACACTCCGAGCGTTAATATTCAGAACGCTAGCGCTCCATTAGAATCAGTGTAAGTAATAATGACGGAAAAACAACAGCTCACCCGCCAACTGCTTGAACAACCACGATGATATCAGCTACGTCAACGGAACCAGAATTTGATATTGTTTTCGCTACACAGATAAGGGCATATGGATCTCAGCGGTCTCTTGAAATCGCGCTTGCGCAACTACGAGTCTATAATAGTTGGCCAAATATTAGATCAAAGCCGTTTGGGGGTTGGCCTGCCATGAACTCACTCGTATTTGCGTGCAAGAATAAACCAGAAGAAAGTCCGACTGGACCGTGGTTGGCTTGCCGACTGGAGTTATCAAATCGAACAAATCAACAATGAGTTTCAACGCAGAATTAAATCTAGCACACGCCGAGAATCAAAAATCTCTATCACGGTACACGAGCCAATGCTGTCAGCGGAAATAGGAATTTCAACGCCAGATTATGCCGTAGATATATATAGTTCATCGATAAGCAACGTGCTTTGGATAGCCGTTCGTAGCACCACCGCAACCACCACCAACACCACAGCCGCAGAAATCCGACTTTACCTCGGACACGCGCACATTTATAAAAACACTATATTATCGGAATGGTCCAATATGGTATTATACAGTAGCACGCGAGTCTATTTTAGAAGAGGATATTTTAGGGGGCGCGAAGACACCACGTGCTGCAGTGGGGTCTCCCCCTTCTAGGTTAACAGTATATTACTTGCCAGGTGGCCCGCCAACCAGTGACACATTCAGCATAGATTATTTCAACGTTATTACGCAAGAACATCAGCGAACGAGCGACGACCTACGGCAGCTGCTTTTGAATTACGTAAATGAATATCCAACGACCATCTACAACGACAGATCGTTTCAACAATACAACAACTGAACCAAGTACGTGTTGACATTAAGGCTGCTAACCAGCGCATTATAGAAAGAGTGATTGATCCGGGTCATACTGATACTTATTTCAGCCAGGTATCATTGTCTAAACAATCATATCTTAGCCATTATGTGATTACAGAGGTGGAATTGCCAACGTTTATGAGTATCTTCCCAAGATCATCAACGCGTGGAGAAAAATACCATCTCCGTAGATTATACTTAGACACAATAATGGCTCTGATGACTCAGGACGTCATATATCTCCAGGTATCGTCAACATCACGTCGACGGTATCCGTGAACCTTGTTTGTGATGCCGTCGATTGCAGTTATGCCGCAGATCTTGGAACATCCAAGCAGGCACAACCCGTATACGCTATTTGCTCATTTACCCCTGAGGTTCTCCCTGGCCATTTAATTGCATCACTGCCGGTTAATCCTGTTTATTTATGATGTCATAATCCGCTGTAATCACGGATACAATTCCGCTTGACAAATCAAAGCTGGCATTTACTTGGCACACGTGATGAACAATTAATGAAAAGTTTGTACGTACGAGACAGACCGTAGACCGTAGACCGTAAACGGTCCAACGGTTCATCGCTTGCGATTCGACCGTTATGGTCCCAACGTCCACCATACAGTGTTTTACAAAGTAAACAAAAAGGTTCTTTACTAGTGTCCTGACCACCCCAGGCCACCAAGCGGCCCAGATCGACTAGTTTTAAGAAAAATGTTTATTTTTTGCTGGCCACGATTTTATTTATTTTACTCTCAGAAGGCAGAAGCTTTCTGAGCTTTCCTTGTCACGATGGAACGTTTAACGTTGGATCGCTAGTAATCTAACGCAGACTCAGATTTACTAGTATGACCCGACGTAAATTTCTTTAACTGTCTTACACGCATTCCCTCAATCTTTTTTGTTTGATATTCGCCCGCCCCACATTGAACTTTCCAGGGTCACTGTCAATTATGTTTCGTTTGATTTTCTTTTGTATACTGAATCAAAAAAGTAAAATAAAATGCTCGTATCGTTCTGGTGTCATAACCAACACGATTTTAAAGGCCCCAACCCTATAGGGCAAACGAGAAAATATGTGTGGGTCTGGTTACCGAACCTATCCTATTTTATTGGGATCAACCCAATAAGTTTATATCATATATTAAAGGGGAAAATAGTAGAAGACGTTTCTCTAGCAATAAAAGAGCAGCAACATACAATGTCGGACAGCTTCAACTTCAAACATTCATGAACTTTCGAGCGCAAAAGATCAAGATCCCCAATCATGTTAAGAGTAATAGCAAAGAGTTGAAAACAAATGCAGATTGTTTAATACGAAAACCTATTTCCTTTAATTCATTCTATTAGTTACAATGTTGGCAGAATAATAGTTCTGCATGTACCATTAAATTTTCTCAACTTTTTAATTTGAAGAGATGTTTTAAAGACTGTCTTCAACTGGAATTTTAAATTTAATTGGAAGAGTCTCTACTAACTCTTTTAAAACTTCTCAAATATTTGCAAAACTTGATTAATTATGACTATAATGTTCATAACATATTTACCAAAAAATTCTCAAAAATTTAATGCTTTCAACAACACTTTGTACTAAACCTTCACAAAATATTACAAAATTTCCAATAAGACTTAACCGAGATTTTTGTAAATAACAAAAATTAATGAATTTCAACATTTCTTATTCATAACATAATTTAAACTATATATTTGCAGGCATTCTAAAATATTTGATGAATTCCACTAAATATTTGCAAACATTGTTAATTATAACCAAAGATTTATCAAAATTTGCATAAATCACACAAAAAATCTTTACAAACATTTACAAAACTGAAGAAAAAAAATTATGAATTATAATCATAATTGTTTTACGTATTTAGAACAAAATTCGAAAAGATAATCGGATAATCAAGAAAACAAGAGGTATTCAGATAAACAAAATATAACACTAAAACAAGGTAAAAAAAATGAATCGGTAATAAATTTGTAAACATAATGAATATTTATTACATCAAACAAATCCTTCTAGGAGAATACAGTTTTGAAACTACATTGAATCACTTTCGCTATATCACGATGCAGCAATGTTTTTGTTAGATCCCGAAAGTCTTTTGCTAGTTACCGCTTAGTTTCTGTGAGAGTCAATTGAGAGGCCTCTTCCTCTGTGCGCCTACCCGCTTACTGTACTTAATAGGGAGAGACGAGAGGTAGCAGAATGTTTCTGTCGACTAGAAGTTGCTGTGTGCCCGAGAGGTTATGAGGTGTGTTTATTCTAAACCGTCATAGACATGATCGCTAGAAATATGTATTGATTACGTGCTAGAAGCGTTATGGAGGAGTCGAGTGAATCTTAAGAGGAATTTATAAGGTTTTAGTGCGAAATCACATACCGTTCCGATGACACAGATGAAACGGATGATTACGTCAGACATCCGAAATCTTTTGATAAAATTCTTTTAACTCGCCTGGGCGAGCCAGATCTAAACCAGTAAAACTGGGATCACGGCCTGCACCCTACATTGTGGGGATATAAAACGGTCCCACATTAGACTTTTGTGAACCCTACTTTGGCCTATTAGAAGAAGAATTTATGGAACGCTTGGATGTGCCAGAGGATCCGTTTGAAACCGGACAGCTTAGACGAGTGAGCACATACCAAACGGCTTGTTGGTGGAACCACAACCCATCAACATAGCCTAAAACATCTATCAGGATTCATAGGCCGGCCTTGCCTATGGATAACATCGGAGTAGGCGCACTAGCTTAAAGAGGCGCCTTCTGACAGCATTAACTCTAGGCGGCTCGCTCCACAGCTCAAGATAATTTACCAAACGCACCCAATGTTGCCCTGACATATGTGTTTGATTCGTTGGTCAGACTCCTTTTGTTTTGTCTTTGAAAGCATTTTGTGACCCCATCTGCTTCGGCATATTTATGATTTGTTGAGGTAATGACTAGTGGCGGGCTATGTCATTGTTAGCTATGGATAACTGCCAGTTTGATAAGTATCAGCACACTTTTTGTCGCCATGCACGGACGCATGAAAAAAACTTTATGCGCCAGAGAGGTCGTTCAAGTTGCATCTGGGGCGCATACAGGTTCTCCTACAGACACAATACTATTCGAGGCCATATCCATAACGCTAGCCATTTTGTCGACGCCGCCGCCTTATTCAGTTGGTTGGCCATGATATCGCCGGCCTTGACAATCCGGAGAAGAGACTTGTCGTGACCATTTCACCCAATTGTGGTCGATCGTGACGTCAGTGTGTTACTTTCAGAGGTTCGTCCATGTCGTCAGCGTACATTTTTGCAACAGAGACCTATTAATCAGCCTGCATTTTCACATCTGCGTCTTTATTGTCGGCGAGCTTCCTTGCGTCCATGTTACATCTCTAGTACGATATACATCTAGACTGTTAAATACTTCAAGGGTCTGGCAGGAACTATAAGCTGCAGAAGGACTTCACCGCATCATTTAGTTAAACAGGATTCTCTCGGATGATTCTTGTTGCCCGATGAGTCGCAGGCTGAATTCTGGGACGTCAATCCTGTCTTGTTACACTCCTAGTTAGATATGAACAGGGCGATGTCCATGTGCCAATGCAGCGGGCCTACGACATTTGCGGAAAATGTGGAAATTGCGGTAAAGAGCGAGAAATCTGGAAGTGCAACAGGTAATTATGAAGTCATGCCGGACTGCTGCTGGTGAGCTACTGTTTGCAGGTTTCTGCTGTCATACTGCTGAAATAGAGTTTGTCGTCCACAAGTCCGCTTTAACTAAAACTTCACGGGCCGTCAAGACCAGCCCAAAATCTGTCAGACAGATATATGCTAGGTGTATGATGGCGAAACTGTATAGCGCTCTGGTTGCCTCAGAGAAAAGTGGCGAAATTCATGATAGTCTATATTAGAGGCGCACAATCTGGAAAGAACTTTGCGCAGGAGGTGGGTGCTGGTAGCGCAGAGGAAGACAGTCATGGCGGCGGTTTTGCGGGTCACATTTGGGATGTGGGAGTAGCGCTGGACTAAGCATAGAAATATAATTACTTAGACCCTCCAGCATCACGTCGTCCGAAACAATAATAATGATCATGAAATAAACGTTACCGGGGCTTATGCATAGTTGACCTCGTTGCCTATCTGACAGGCTCCATTTTGCTGGCCTGCTCTATGTGCGGGAGCCACCATGGTAGAAAAGAGCGGCGGAGACATGGCTGCCCTTCTCGGAAAGCTGCATTTGCTTCCAAGATTAAGTATCCCGAGGAAAAGCACACGCCGCACTACAACAAATGTTTCTTCGAGATCAGGCTGGACAAGGTCGACGAAGTGCCCATTAACCGCTACCTGCCGCACTCGACCATCATTAACAATGACCGGCATAAAGCTGATATAGACTTTATCCACGACCTAAATGCCATCCGGTGACACGTCAGCTGCGATATATGCTCGTGCCACGTGCTCGTTTGGGGCGGCATAAAGTTCAAGCTCGAGGTTGCCGGGCTCGCAGCCATCTGAAGGTTGGGTTCAAGCAAGCTGGAGCAATGGAGGCCCGTCGTACGTCAGTATTCTACAACCCCCTAGTTATATAAAATGGAGGCAGCGGTGGCTAAACGTCTGATTAAGACCACCCGATAGAAGTACGGAGTAGCTGACAAATCAGGCCGTGTGGCAGATCCGAGACACAAAGTCTTCCGCTCGAGATTGACATTCTCGATCCCGAACGATGTGCAGCAAGCTAACGTCTTGTTTCTACAGTACGACAAGGTGTGACAGGGAATGTTGAAGTATATACTGACAATGGTGTATGCTGCCAACCTCATTAGGGATGCTGAGCTCTTGACCAGGAAGCCGACCTCAGAGGAGATTTTGTGGGCATCTTGTCGCATCTCCTGGCCAAGCGTTTATGAGATTGCGGCGTGGTAACGGTGACGTCCACTGCGTTAAACGAACCCTTTCCGAACAGCTGTTTGGATAGAAGTATTCTCAGGAGGTAGCTGTTACTATCTGACAACGGGCTGGCGGCGCACAGCCTGGAGATGTTTCTGCAAATCATGGCCGTTGTTTCCATCCTCATTGGATAGATTACTTGTTTCACTAAGGCATGGCCAGTCGACACCACTCGGCTCTGGCCTAAGATATGTAGGGAAAAATTCCCAGGCAGCCTGTCGATGCGTCGATGTGATAAATACTTGTACGCGTCTGCCATCGTGGGACCCGATGACTCGCCGACTTTGTGTCGTCGCTGGAAATGTACATTATAGTCGACCTATGCCAAACTGTCATCTCTCTCTCTCTCTCTCTCTCTCTCTCTCTCTCTCTCTCTCTCTCTCTCTCTCTCAACATAATTTGATTGGCTGCATATATGACCCGCATGGTTGTCTATTTGCAACAGGTGAGGTTACAGCCTGTGATCAGGCACTTTATGCTAGTGCAAACGAACACTATCAGATAGTTACAATGACACCGACCTTTAATTTTGATCAGTCCAAATATCCAGTGGTTTTGACAACCCTTTATATTTCAACATGCACCAAAGCTACTTATCAGATTCTCAATTAAAGTGACATTATACAACTTTCACGCCACAGTCATCGGAAAACTTCAGAATGCGCCTGAAACATTTTAGTGTCAGTACCATTACGGGGCTTTTGTTTTAAGGAGGCTTGAAACTACGTTACTTAAGGATTTGAACTGGCGATAATTGGTTAGAATCAAGTGAACATAATAGTTTAATTTTTAAATAACAGGTTGATCTGAAAGTAAAAAATGCCTACTGTGCATCATTATTCTGTTTCAGGAGAACACAAGACAGCTACTGGAGGATGACATGTCTAGAGGTGATGCTTGCAGGGAATCACAAGCAGGTAGTGTCATAAGGCTCTCATTATTATAGATTTATTTTAGAGTTCATAAGCCATAAATGCGTTTTTGTAATGATTATCTCCCAGTTAAACACTGGCCTATGTTTTATGTGTCATCTGCTTATCATAAATGTTTCACAAGTATTAATACAATGAAATTTAACCATTTTTAGTAGCGGAAAGAAAGCGAAACCACAAATTTTTAATAAAATCTACAAATTATGTATTTATCTATGCAATACAAAAGTGAAAATTCAAGAGATACCTACATTATTGTGAATTAAATCACAAATAATCCTAAATTGCCCGTCATAAGTCCAAAATGTAGAATGTTCCAAATGAATTCCAATATTCTTGAGTATCCTGATGCTATTTTGAATAAATTCACAATAATTCTAAAACAGTTTGCATTAGTTCAAAAGCTAATAAGCACTTTGTGATTCCAATGAATAATTTAGATAAATAGTTCCTCTTGAACAATTTGTGAATACAACTATTAAGTCTGATAAAAATGGATTCTAGATACTGATCAAAGACAGGAATTAATTAATTGTTTATCATATCTCTATTTCAACACATTTCATCTGACCTAGATGTGAAAAACTTCTAGTGGAATATTTCAGTCCAATTGTAAACAAGTCTGTCCCTAGGATGCCTGAAGCTTAAATGCTGTGTATATAGCCTATTAATAACCCACAATTGTGAACATAAATTAGCCATGCAAGCATCCTGTTTACACTACTTAACTTACAATCATGAATAAATGCTAAGCACACAATAAAAATTAAATATACCAAACACCACTTCATAACGAAATAGAAAGCATTTTTCTACAGATTTATCAGTTATACGTGCGATACTGTAGTAATCAGAATTACATAAGAAAGATTCCTTATGAATGGCACTTAGCTGAATTGCACAAAATAAAGCAATATTGTATTTATATACACGTGAGTGTAAATGTTTATTATCAGAGTAACTTTTTCTTTGATGTACTTAATGTCGATGCTGAGTACTTTCATAATCAAAATCCTCCTCAAGAACCGTACATGTTATTTTTGTCATACTGTTAATGAAAGTAAGAGGGATGAATACAAGGGGGAGGAGCTGAAATAGTAAATATAAAATGTTGTTAAACCAGTAACAAAACCAAGTATTCCACCAGTAACAGAACCAAGTATTCCACCAGTAACAAAACCAAGTATTCCATCTCGATTGTGGAATATTTCTCCGGCGCTTGTTTAGGTTTTGTTTAGAAAAATAACACACTGGATAATTCATGCTATTTTTAACTTCTTTAATCAATTCTCCACCAACCCCCACATCACTTACATCAACGGGAATTGTAAATAATTGGTTGAAATGTGGTGCTGAAAGAACTGGTGCATATTAAGTATACGGTCTTTAATTTGTCAAACCGATGAAACAAGCATTTCTTAACAAATTTGTCAGAAGTTCACTGGTTGTGGAAAACTTAAATTCCAATAATTCCAGCTATGCTAAAATATTGCGTCAGTTGCTTATCACTAATAGGCACTATGTATTCAGAGATAGCCTTGACTTTAAGTTCTACAGATTTAACTTGATCTTGGCCCACACTATATCATAAATTGAGTCACAAGCACGGCATTGCTCACTTTTATCTAAATTTGCTACCAGATTGGCATCACTTAGTCAATCGAAGAATTTACGAATGATTTTCAAGTGATGTCCGCAGATGTCGTTGTAAATGACGGAGCCATCGATGTATGCATGTCAATTATATTGACTAGGTACATTTAGTTGGTTCTTCAAAATCATCCTCCAGCAAATATTTATTTTCTTTTTAAACATTCCAGCTTAAGATAATTCATCTTTTGATGCTGTTTCACAGATGTAGAATCAACAATTTCAACGTCATGATCGATTTTATTTCATCGTGTTCTAACAAGAAAAATATAGATGCTCATATTCACATAATACCCATTCTTTACTGTTGTTGTGGATGTGAAAGTTTCGGATCCAGATCGTTAAATATTTCTGAATTTTGAAGATTGGTTAAACCAACGTCGCTATAGTCAGTTTGAATTTTATCTTTTCAATCTTCACTCTGTGATAGGTAGAAGTTAATTAATCGATTCGTCGAATTATTTGAAAAATTAACTGGGCCATCTCTATCAAAACACTCCATAAACATATTTATATGGCAAAGATGTTTCAGTTTCCACATTCAAGGAGCACTAGTTATATATTTGAAGTAATTTACGTTATATTCGATTGTATAAAGACCATAAAATTTAACCTGAAGAGGAATTTGAGGTTGCTAAAGAAAGTCAAAACGTTCTCGCCAGGGTCAAAACTCCTTTCCTGTTTATTTCTGACATACATTAATTTTATTTGTGACTGAATAAGTGAGACATATTCAGGAACAGTAATCATGGAATCTTCATTCCAAAGACGTTTCTCGTTTAATAACTTCAATGGTCCACGAACAGTATGCCCACAAAATAGTTCAAAAGGATAAAATCTAAAGGCACTTGAATTGATTAACTACTAGCAAAGAACATCAAACAAGCACCCTCATCTTTCCAGGTTTCAAAGTAATATGACCGAACCATGTTCTTCAAGGGTTGATGAAATGTTTCAAAAGCCCCTTGACATTTCAGAGTGATAGGCAGATGACTGAAACTGCTAGGTGCCTAAGTATGCATAACTTGTTGGAATATGACACACATGAAATTTGACCCTCGCTCAGGCTGGACAGATTTGAGAAGTACAACAAGAACAAAAAGTCATTTTCCAAAGTTTCTATACAACATTTTTAGTTTAATATTTTTCATATAATTTGCCGCTGGAAACCTTGTGTGCAGAAATTGTGGTCAACAAGTATTGGTTGCCTGACTTGGTCTTAGGTAAGGAACCAACAGCATCTACCATTAGTCTGCTAATAATTCGTCAAATGCAGGAATAATTTGCAGATGAACCTTAGGCATATTCTGATTGGGTTTTCCGAATATTTGACAAGTATGACAAGATCTACAGTATTAAGAAACATTACGTTTACGTTTCAACAAATAAAAATGATTCAGTATCTCTTGATAAGACTAAGTAACTCCCAAATGACCTGTCAATAGATTTTCATGAGCTAGACTAAATATGTTAGACTAAATAACCTCAGAACAACCACTTGATATCTCACGGACCACTCGTCATCCCCGCGAACCTCAGGTTGTCTTCATTCCCTCATAAGGGCTCAATTGTTCACAAATTAATGAACTGAGATTTGTGTAGGTTCCGTTTCATTAATAGTCCCTTGAAAGGAACAAGAGATTTCAAGATCTTGTTCCTGTTCGACAATGAGTGAATGTCTTCTGTCACCCTGAATAGGACAGAGAGAATGAGTATTCAAAAGAGGCTCAATGTGATCAATATCTCTTGATTTATCAATACTATGAGCAAATGTGACCTCATCAAAAGACTGATCAATGAATGTGTCAGCTAATGGAATAATTTCCTGATCAACATAATTCTGAAAAGCTATTTTTGCCATACCTCTAGTACATGCACAAGCTGGACACTAACCAGGGACTTTTGTTGATAAGCCTCCGGTACTAGCTAATAACCATACAAGATATATTTCATAACCACATCATCATCCGCACTCTGTCGTACTGACAGTGAAGTGTAGACTTCACGATCTTTGCCATTAAGTGCACTTTGGCTATTTCATGTTTTCAGCAATTTTCTCAAAGTGAAGAAAGTATTTAACAATTTCTTTTCTTAACGGGAGTTCTATTATATTATTTCTGACAACATCAAAATCGGACCTTTTGTGTAAAGGACGGGGGGTACTCCCCCTGCCTGTAAAAATTCTCTTAATCTTCGTTGCATTTCCTTTTCTTCTTTTTTGCATCTTCATGTCTATCATTCCCTTCTGATGCTGAAGCTTTCGTAGTGACAGTTCCATTTGGAATATTTTATACCTCTAAGTCATTTAATTTCCGATCACAACCATAGAGAAGCTTGCTATTGAAACCTAAAGCATTAATATTCAAAGTTTCCTTTTCCATAGAGTACTGAATCGCAATATTCTATATTTTTTTATTTGTTAAAGATGCTTTCACTTCAGAGAGATCATAATGCTCAAGCAACTGGTTCTTTATCATTAACCCTAACCCTTTCTCAGTAAAATTAAAAACTAAGTTCTCCACATCAGATGACATAGCAAATGCTTGCTGCTTTCACTGAAGTATTTTGAAATGTATGAAATAAATTCTTTACATGGACAGTGAAAAATTTAAAACCAAAGTCAATTTAAATTTTAAAGAAAATTTTTAATATCTCTGAAATGTGTTAAAGATATTCAGATAACGGAGCGGACCATAATTTCTGTTAATATTCATGGTCTAAAATTTTGTAACAGACAAATGTAATGCAAACATTTGTACGTTAAATCAGCAAATTACTGTCTCTGCAATGCAAAACGAGAACGCTCAAGAGACATATTATTTGAATTACGTACCAAATGGTCCTCTAAGAGGTCTGAAAATTTAGACTGTTCCACATGAAATCCAATACTTTTCAATGACGCAATCCAGAATGTATTTTAATGAATCCACAAAAATTCCAAAATAGTGTATTAGTAATAAAAGGCAATGGTCACTTAGTACTTCCAACGAATAATTTAACGAAATAATTCCTCTATAATTATATCTTTATAAAACTGTTGACTGATGACAAATGGATTCCATGATATGATCATCTCAGATTTGAAGTTTAATTGAAGTTTGTTGCAAACGATGAAGGTCACACGTTTTGGCTTTCCAGGCGGTAAGGCCCAATAAGTATATGTTATTGTCCCACATCCGACGCGCATCGACTGTCAACTGCCGTGGGGTCTTTTTGCATCAATGTGCAATATTTTAAACTTCCCAACAACTGCTGGAAAATTTTCAACTTAAATTTGGTAGCAATTTATCTTCTCGTGAAGAACTTATATTTTCATACAACGATGCTGGTACCAGCGTAATTAACAGTATACTTTAGTTGTTACAACTTCGCGGTGAAATTTCATCTGAAATTCACTATATTTTATAGAAAGCATTCCTGCATCCACGACGTCCTAATTTTTATAATTGTTTCGATACACCATCTAATGTGGTTGCTGTTACTAAAATTCTTAAAAACAACTTCTTCTTAAAATCCGTTCAACAAAATGAAAAAAAAAAAAAAATTATTATGACATAAATGACTTTCAAGTATTATTTTACGATGATGATCTCACACATAATGCTACAGTTTCGAAACCAAAAACAACATTATTGTGACTTTTCAAAAGCTAGTCATACCCTCGAAATAGAATATCACCAAGTTTGACAGAAGGCATCTTAGAATAAATACTTGTCAGTTTTAGACAAAGGATGTTTATGTGCCATCAAATATCTCACAACCATAAGTGTCTTTCAATACGAAAGGATAAAGGTTATTGGTACTAAAACTGATATTGTTCTACAAATTAATTTTAACTGATATCTTCATATATCTACACGAATATGATTTTCAGAAATTAGTGATCTTGCATAATTTCTGCTAACCTTTAAAGTCAGTGTAGGGACCTCATTCCTGAAATACCTTAGATAATATTTTGTGACACTGTACTACACGTTAAATTGAATGGTTATCATAATAATAGTTCAAACATAGAACAATGATTCCTTTGTGTCTTACTCAATGATATTACTGGATCAGTTCAGTAAACTGTGCATCAAAGTTTAAGATAATTGTAAATGTGATTGCGTGCATTGCTTCCTTTACTAAGGTTTCCGATAAATGAATTTCGTACCAAATTTAAAGAACTAATGATTGTATATTTTGGCAGTCAGATTTTCCAGAGACATCTTTGAACATTATTCAGTTATTAAGGTTGAAATGATTAAAGAAAATAGCTTCGTGTTAAAGCTATATTTTTTTCTTCAGCATTCAAAGGTATCTTCCGTGCTCTGTTCGAATACGATGCCGTGGAAGATGATGAATTGAGTTTCAAAGAGGGAGATATACTGCAACTGATAGATGACAGGTATGACCAATTCGTATTTCAATGTTCTTCAACTGATAGATGACCAGTATAAATTACCAATTCTTATTTCAGAATACTTCAGCAGATAGATCGCCGATACTACCAGCCCATGTTTCACTACAACTGCTGGTTTCCAAAGTTTAAATTTAAGATAATTATTTTCGTATTCCGCATGAATAGGTATCTCAGTCCAATAGTCCAGAAAAGATCTCATCATTTCAGGAGAAGGTTACTTATCTTTATGAGTCATTTAACTGGTGCATCGTTGAGACAAAAACTTGCGCGATTGACATTTACAAACAAGCTTTGAATTTAGGTTTACACAATTGAAATAATGATTAAATATAAATCTTGGCTTGTAAGTTTTTTTAAAGCGAAGAGGATTATTTCAGTCGTGAATTTTGCTGGTGCTTTGGTCAGTTTGTGTCTCATTCCAGCTGACTATTGCTGATTTCTAATTTATGGTATATTATTATGTTCCAACAAACTGGTACATATGAACTTTTTAAAGGCATTTTTTATCCATTTATCGATTCAATCCTGTATTTGCCCATTCTACTTCATATGTACTGTGTTGTCTTAAATTACTAATATTGTTTTAAAGTTGACATAACACTTTCATCCCTGTTTCATTAACAGGTGAAAGTGTCTCACATACCAAAAGTGGATCGCTAGGATCAATGCCAAAGGCTGATAAAAGATTGCCTTAAAATAGTATTTATGTAAGCATGACTTCAGTTCCAGATGGAAAGTTCCTCGATCTATGAATAATAAATTAGTGACTATAATAGTAACTGTAGAAGGTAGGGACTGTTTGGCTGAATGTTTTCATCACAATTGATCAACATGCATAGAATATGCCATAGACATATGAAGTATTAGTAATATTTTTATAAGACTGTGCAGGCTAACTAAGAAAGAGCCCATGAACGTTGACATGACTGCGGTGTATCGCTGTTTCAGTTTCCGGTATTTAAAAAAGTAGTGTTTGTATAAAAAAAATACGATCCGAACATCGCACGGCCATTTTTGCCAGGTAGTGAAATAAACCTCGGAGGTAATTAGTTGGCATTGAAAACTGTATTCTGAGCCTCCTTCCTTCACATGCAACAATATGGCGGTGGAAGGAGACAAAGTCACTATAGGAACATTCTTATTCAATTTATTTTCATTCAGTTGACACTCAAGAGGGAGTGTTTGTGTTTAATATAAAGATTTCTCTATATCAACCGCTAATTTTCCACGGAAGAGGATAGTATCAAATTCTAAAGGCATTATCAAATCTAACACAATGAATCATCGATTTGTAATACATATTTTCTAGCATGTCAGTAGTGACATACTCCGTGGTGTGCTCAAATCGATTTCCGAAAGACGGACGCGCCAACACGTGTCAACCCTCTTTTTCTTGTAGTGTTGGATTGCTATATCCATGAATATTATGAATAAATAGTTGGCTCTAAAAAAGCACTACACAGACATATACTATTTATATCCACCATTCTTCTACTGAAATCTCTAATCTGTTTAAATGTTACTAAATGTGTTCCGTCTCTAGAAATACTACTATGACCACTGATGAGACCTATTCCCATCCTTTACAGAATAGATAACATATTCTCTCGAATGATGTGTTCTGGTAAATTGCTGCGCATGCATGAGAATTTATATGCAGAAGGTTTTTATATTTGGATATTTTTGTGCTCTGAATCTGGCAAAGCTCTGCACAATTTTGTCCGATAAAACGTGATTTTAATTTAGAAACATGGTGTATAAAAACCCACAACATTTTGAAAAGTCATGTTGTTTGATCCTTTTAGTTTTGACCGTTGTGAAGAAAAGGCAAGAACTTAATTGCATGGTAAGGATCTTTGTCTTTTTATGACCCGTCAAAAATTCACACAGAAGAATCAGGAGAAATTTCCTGTAATTAGACAATACATTGGGATCTGATTGTCTGTTTATCTATTATTCTTGCATGCAACATTGGATTGTTATAGATTATTGAAT
The DNA here is from genome assembly GCA_016617855.1 of Megalonaias nervosa. Classification (NCBI taxonomy): domain Eukaryota; kingdom Metazoa; phylum Mollusca; class Bivalvia; order Unionida; family Unionidae; genus Megalonaias; species Megalonaias nervosa. The sequence goes on from JAECUM010019910.1 coordinate 48,320, forward strand.
GTATTGTGTGGCTTGGTATTGCAAATCATGTTTTTGTAAGGTAACGTATCACCATAACTGTCTTTGATACAATTTGTACCTTGATAGCATCGTATATATAAATCAAAAGAAAAATATACAAGTCATACCATATTTAGTAAACAATAATCGGTTGTATCATTGCATACATATATTAATCAGATACCAAAAAAATGTAAAATGAACATTTATCACCGTTTTCTTCGCAAATACTTAACTCTTGTATTATTACATTAATACGTTGCGGGATATGATTATTCCTGCAACGAACTAAATGAGGTCTTTATACATTTAAATGTCCTTAAATGTCCATACAAGACAGTGATTAGATACACGAGAATGGTTGTAAAAGAAAAGAAAAAAATAAACAAAAAACAAAAATCTCTACCCACGATAACTGGTTTGTGAGAATATTGTAACAAGAATAACTTTTCAGCAATTCCAAGACTAGGTCATTGTGACCTAGTTTTTCACACCTGAGTGATTTTAAGGGAAGTGACTTTAATTTTACACCACGAACCTTTACCAAAATTTGTGGTTGGTTTGCTCTTTGGGTATGGAATGTTTGTATTCATTTTGGTCAAGACCAAGATCAGTGTGACTGAAAGAAGCAAAATATTTTCTCCAGAGTGACAATAGTTCTACAGCACAGACCTGAACCAGACCTTTATGGATTGCTTGCACTTGGTGAAAGGAAGATGCCTAAGGACCTCAGAGTAATTAACAAAGTGGGTAAAGGCCACTGTCGTTATATATGACAAAGAAAAGTCTTTTGCGCTGGATAATATTCATTTTACACATAAAAGATTGCACCAAATTTTCCGTATCGTTTACACTTGAGATTGAAAAAGGGTTCATCAGGTTTGGGGTCAGAAGATCAAACTACAAAGTCACTGTGATGGAAAGAAGAACAAATATATCCACAAAATAACTGTATGTATAACAAACCTGGGCTAAAAACATTGTGGACCTAGACTAAGGAAGAAGCACACGAGTATTGAACACTATTTTTGCAGCACTATCGTTTGTTCTGTTTCTTACTCAGACATTACCATATGAGCAAACTTATCGTGGGTAAATGTCGATATTAGCTGTCTGAAGCGTACAATTTATGCATTTCAAGCCTATTGTACAGCCCCTACCCTATTAGTCTCATCACCTAGGGGAAGGATTAAATATGCAATGCTCTATACGTTTTGCAACTTTACCATACTGCAGTCAATCCTCAAAATTGCAAATCCGCAACAATCAGTGACATAAACAAGGAGCCACAAAATGGGATTACATATATTCAAAAAGGACAATGTATGTCAAATGTAGGATTTGACTGTTTTGTATTTTTATTTTACAACACAGAGACGCTGCATATATTTATATCTATAAACAAATTACCAATGTGTCTCTTGTCAGTCTCTAGTAGTTTCAACTGCAAATTAACTGAATGTTTTCAGACACATAATTTAAAAAGGACTAAACTTGTACATAACCTATTTCTTTACAGACAATTGGACAATTATTAGCATATTGGGGGAAATTATCTGTAAGTAGCAGGTACACCTTATAGATTTTGATCAAAAATAATTACGTAGAAAACATATTTAATAAAGTGAACATTTACCTCTATAAAATATGATTTTAAGTTTTAAAAATGTTGTTTTGCGTAAGGCCGTAAAAATCGTATAGGGTGATCTGGGCTTTCAAACTAACATATTGTTTGACACCAACATATTTGACATGTTGTATATTTAGTTTATATAGGGATTCATTTTTTAAAAAGACTGGCTCAGTCTATCACGTGTTACTGATGAAACTAATGAAGCCTGAAACCTGCATCTTTTTGTTAAGACAAAGTTTTGTTGAGACTAGTGAAAAATTCCGATCGAGAAGCCATATTACAACAACGATGCCCTAAGTAATAAAGCTAGATTGATATCACTACACTTTTGTCATGCTGACATCCTTACTTTGATATAATCTTCAGTTTATTTCCATACCAATATTTTCTTCATATAAATATTATAATGTGAATAGTCGTCTATCTTAACATATTGATATTTGGGAAAACTAACCTAGCAAGAGATACTTTTCTAGATAAAAATGCCCAAACTGACTACTGGGAATGTCACATAGTTGAAAACATTTATTATTTTGAAACATAAAGATTGGACACAAAACGAATACCTTTTTAATATTCTGAAATTTAAGAAAGATTATTTTCCTGTTACCTGTAATAACTGTATGCATAAGAAATCCGGGTAGGCAAATATTCCCGACCTGGTATAAATGTAATAGGTACATTCGGATTTCTCGCTTATCTTGATAAACCTGTATAAAATTAACAGTGCATCGTATTGCTTGCTATAGTTACAGTTTTTCCTGGTTATAAAATCGAATTACTGACTTGAAATATATGTAGTAAAATTCTTGCTAGTTCGATATATTCTTTATATTCTGAAATATATTTCATTTCGAATTTGCTTGATACGCAAAGTGCAATATGCTAATTTAAAGAAATTATTCAGGTTCATTTCTAATCATAGTTTAATGCATCAACCATTTCCCTGATTTCCTTAACCGGTTAATTACGCAAAATCCTCGCACTATTGCTTTATGGACACCACGTTGTATAATAGTTTAGATAGTGTTTAATAATTTGTTGTCACCAAACTTGCACTTTAAACACTTCTTTGTTGTATCTTATACGACTTTGTTTAATTACAAACGTTTTCCATGTTTTCTCCTGATGTCAAACTTTCAGTATAAAACTGAAGAAAGATTTGAAGCTACTATGCTTTTCGATTAAACTTAAGTTTTTTTGATTAGAAAATTTAAAAAGAATCAGTCCAAATGATGTTGCACTAAAACTTGAAATAAACTGCGTTAACTCTGCTTTGAACACTGAATGGAGGTTCAAATGTCAACCTGCTTTAAAAAAATTGAATTTCATACTGACGTTTGACCTACCACCTGATTGTGGGTACATAATGACTGCGTGAGTACATGCACATATTAGTAGCACTCAGTTGTGGTCAGAACTCAAGAGTGCACCCTATAATCAAAAAACATCTGGCTGGAAAAGTGGCATTATAACAGTATGAGTCTATTTGATAAATTATGGGTCTGTCTGCACTCTAACGATATTATATTGCATGTACTCATTGAAAATTGATACGTTTGTTACAGGTAGTAAATTGCGTTTGCAAATTAAAGGTATTATAAAACATGCCAGATTCAGTTGTTTCGTTTCTTCAGTCAGATTCCATATCTAGGATATTGAATAAAAATATTTTGGGAAGATGAGAAGATTGAGAGAGAGAAAACAGAGAGAGAGAATAATTGTTTCTGTTTCCGTTTTTGAAAAGGACCAACTAGACATCGAGCAAGTGCATCGTATGCTTGAATAGAATTTTGTGTCAAACCTACAGATTGAGAGAGAAAGAGATGAAGATTAAAATAGTCGTAAATTGGTTTATAATTGGCATTTAGTATGACTGGGGCTCTCTGGCTTCAATATAATGTTAAATGGTTTTGCTCTCTAGCTTCTAAAGGGAATTTGAATTGGTGGTGTTCTGTCACATCTAAGGACAAATGCGATGTTAAAACTGGCTTTATTAACTAATATATCTTTTAGTCTGACCAACACTGTCATCTACTGATCATACAAGGTTGAATGAAATAAAAGGGGTATACAAATAGATTTTGAATCCTTTATAAATGAAACAAAAATAATTATTTCCCTATGACTTCTATACTGTCATCTTATAGACCAAAGTAAGACCTATACCACCGTTATAATTCATATAACCTATACTAGGGAAAATAAAGAGAGGAAATATAGAAACTATTTCTTCAATTTTGCAGACAAAATTGAAAGCCCTTATCTTTTAGTAGACATACCGACCTTTGTTTACCTAAATTTAAAGAGAGGGTGAGGGGCAGAGAGAGAGAGAGAGAGAGAGAGAGAGAGAGAGAGAGAGAGATTATTAAATGTGTGTGTGCAAGTGTGGGTAAAAATTGTATCCATACATTACAAAAATAGGTATTACAGCGAAATTTCGAAGACACAGCACAAGAGTCAATCTTACTGCCTTTTTCAATTATATTCTTTGGATCGGTCCTTATTTTGCGTCAGTTCATGTTCAATATCGTATCGATGAAAAATACACTTAATATGAGTCCATCCACTTTAGAAACTAATTATTGTAACCTCACTTATTTGATTTGTGTGAATACAATATTTATTATCATGAAGTCTTCTATAATATCGTCTTTTAGATGAAGTAATCTACATGAATCAAAATAGTCGTTGAAAAAGTAGACTGCTATCCAAGTCCATCCAACAAGAAAAGAGATAAAATAATAAAATTGTTCGCTCTTAAGGAAATTTTTTTTCAAATCGATTCTTTAGGCTTCATTGTCAAAAATGTTCTATTACTGACAGAACGTTTTCTTTCCAAAATAAACAGCCAATGTCAACTCAGCAAGATTTTTTCTGCTTGTGTTATAAATATTACAAATTTGCCAAATGTTCTCTAACTTAACGTCTGCTTTTTCAAATGTTAAAAAAATTGTGTTTTGTCCTAGATTGAAGACACGGAATGCAACATATTTCCTTTGAACAGAGTTTGAGACGATACTTAAAAATGTTATATATATTTTCAAACATTGTTACTGTAACTAAATGTTTGTTGGCAAAGCACGGCTACTATAAAATTAACCGGACTGCTGTGTTCAGAGTGACAAATTTGCTAGCCGTAGCTTTTAAGCAAAACAGACGGACCTCAGTTTACCTAATGTTGTAGAGAGACATATAGACAGACAGCAACATGGAAAAACATATACGTTGGGAGATAAGATAGAGAGATTATGAAATTTTAGAATATCATATCCATACATAAGAAGAAGCGATGACCTTGTCCTACATATTCAAGCAATGTCCTTGTCCTACATATTCAAGCAATGTCCTTGTCCTACATATTCAAGCAATGTCCTTGTCCTACATAGTCAAGCAATGTTCTTCTCCTACATATTCAATCAATGTCCTTATCCTACATATTCAAGTGATGTCCTTGTCCTACATATTCAAGCAATGTCCTTGTCCTACATATTCAAGCGATGTCCTTGTCCTACATAGTCAAGCAATGTCCTTGTCCTACATATTCAAGCAATGTCCTTGTCCTACATAGCCAAGCAATGTCCTTGTCCTACATATTCAAGTGATGTCCTTGTCCTACATATTCAAGTGATGTCCTTGTCCTACATATTCAAGCAATGTCCTTGTCCTACATATTCAAGCAATGTCCTTGTCCTACATATTCAAGCAATGTCCTTGTCCTACATACTCAAGTGATGTCCTTGTCCTACATATTCAAGCGATGTCCTTGTCCTACATATTCAAGCGATGTCCTTGCCCTACATATTCAAGCAATGTCCTTGTGCTACATATTCAAGCGATGTCCTTGTCCTACATATTCAAGCAATGTCCTTGTCCTACATATTCAAGCAATGTCCTTGTCCTACATATTCAAGCGATGTCCTTGTCCTACTTCCTCAAGCGATGTCCTTGTCATACTTCCTCGCCATTTTTTCCCTCAGCATTTTACTTATAAAACAGACTTATATTGTTGCAGTAGCACCCATTTTGGTGGAGAAGCTGACTTGTACTGTTGCAGCTGTACATATTCTACTGAGGAAAAATGCTTGCTGTGTGTAAATCGGATACTGGTTAACTGTGTTTTGGTTACTTTAACGGTTGTTGGATAGTACATGCATGATATTGATCACTTCAAGAGCGCGATAATTGTATAGTGTGGATGTTGGATAATAGATAACTCTGTGTTAGTCACTTCAAAGATGTGTTTACTACAGAGCATGTGTACATTTCCCGTTTTAGGACCATAATGTAACTTAACAGATTCAGTATAGATTGGTCATGTCGTCACCTTTTGGCTCACCTGAAAATATACTTATATCTTATACAATGGGTTCAATGAGCGAGAAGAAGCAATAAATACCGCCAACATTATTTAATAACAAAACATATGATCTATACAAATCAAGTCGCTTACATGAAGTGTTTCAAAATGATCTGCATGCTAATGTAAGGACTACATTAAGATATGAAGAAAAAAAAACAAATGATCAAACGTATAGTCAATACAAGTTACATCAATTAGTAACACAAGAGTTTGGTCATAATTTTTGGTACCACAAACCTGTGCTAGCAAACAGCAAAAAAGTACATAAATATGCTGTTCTAAGTTAAAAGTGCTACTAAATGTTTAGTATAAATGTACAGATCTGAAGCGTGCAATCGCATGAGGACGCAGTGTATATCACGCAATTAACTAGCAAAGAAGCTTCCAATAAACACGTGTATCTGATTATTTGTTATAAGCATGGTTAATGCTATTAGGATTGAGTCGGCCAAGCTATGGGTGTTCAGTTCATGTTAATATTTATTGTTATCTGTATGAGTTTCTGGCGATGGAGGAGGGAGTAAAAAAGAAACCTAGTTTGGGATATATGGCTTATTGGTGCTACTGCACCACAGCCTTTGGTGCAATAGATTCTGGTTCACAAAGGTTCTGGAATTGGTGGTCGTGTGCACCAAGAATGTTTGGTTCACATTAGTGCAGTCACCTGTTTGCGAACAAGCAGAATACAAACTTTAATTATATGAATTTCACAAAGAATATGTGAAATATATGAAAAGGGTTAAGTATCATAATAATCTGAGTGAATTTCGAATGATAAAAGTAAAGACACATTGAATATAAATTTGAGTTGTTACCTGAACATGTAAACTATTAGGATTCTATTTAAATTCCCATAAAAGAATGGAACCCAAAAAATGTTTCTTTACAAAACTCACACAATAACGACTCTGCATGCATGTATTATTTGTCTACGCTGTAATTAGTTGGATACTTATAACGATTTCACCATAGACAAATCTTTCGTTAAGGTTAGTTAAGTCATTGAAGAAAAACTAAAGAGTTAAAACCAACTATCCGCCATTGACAGGGACTAAAGAGTGATAATGGTCGTGAACGCTGACCTTCTTGAATACTATTATTTTGAACCAGACTTTAGCAACTTCGAACACCGGGTAATAAAGAATTATTTCAAATTAAAATTAAACAGCAAACAGTCTATGCATAGATCGAGGTCAGCATGTAAATACGAGACGTGTTATAAAAATAGACCACATAGATTTCAATGTTAAATTCCCGTATTTTAAAATAACTAGTGGTCGTCAATTCTCATATTACCAACTTACTGAAATTAGTCCTGTTTTATCTTAATTCCCGTGGCCTGGACTGTTCGCGTGGCCATTCCGATATTTCTTCTGCTACTTCTCTAATAGTTTACCATTAAATCAGGCTGCCAGTATATCTAGTTTCGTGTCTTGACAATGAACAGTAAATAAGAAAATAATAAAGAAACGATGGCTATTTAGAATTTCTATACGTGATAATACCATCATTACAAGCAATACGAGCATTTTGCCAGTTACTTTTATTATCAAGAAAACCGTTTGATAATAAGCTGCACCTGTACTAGAACGTTTGGGAGACATGTTGATACCTATAACACAACGTTTCGCGTTAATGAACTTTGCAAATTTACCGTTTACAATATACCAGTGAGTGGACTCAACACATTGGAATATGGTGGAACAATGACTGTATATAAGATCAATGTTTTATAATACTTTGAAACAAAAAACAAATCTCATCGATTCTGTCTCTTTCTTAGACGGCAAGATTATATTCAGTCGCTGTAACGTTCAGACATAATACATACAATGGAAAACTAGCAGTGGTTAGACTATGTGGTAAGTTATTTTATTTTGAATATTTTAAAACTAAATGACAATCAAGAATAGCTTCATACCAGCTGTAAAGCAAAAGAACTGACATTGAACTGTCCTTCCACTCTAGTGGTAAGCTTTGAAATCCTAATATACACTTTAAAGTCAGGTAAGAATCAAGAAGATCGCCACAAGATTGTAAGATCATCAAATCATTTGTCAATCCTTGGAAACAGATCATCTGTGACAAGCGAGAACGGCTTCCCCTATTACCACACGTTACCTTACGGGCACATCGTACAAATTAGAAGAAGAGAGGACTCTTAGTTTACATTTGGGATTACAGGATCGTAGTTCCAGAGATTTTATACAAATTCAAGTGAAATGCAAAGAATAGTTGCATCCTCTATGACATAGACTCTCTAACCATTGCTATCCGAATTATATAAACAAAAAGGCTGACTAGTTTGAAAATATTTAATTGGTCGGACTTTGATTAACTACTACCAGAATCTTGCAAACGTTTGGTAACCAGGATTTCGTCCTATAATGGTACAGTGATACATATAATTCCATGATAGAAATTTGAGGTTCATGTTCAAAATTTACAGGAATGTAAAAAGCAACTCAATAAAGACGTCTTGTGTCAAGACAATATTTATTCGTGACGTGTGATGCGTGATGAATTTACGAGTGAATTTCTGCGATATGACTTAGAAGCATATTCTATTTGGCATACTTAAATAAGTTTCCTCATGAAAGGCTTTGCTGTGTACTTTGGCGATGTGTTTTTGAAAGTTTATTGTAATTCTCCTGCATTCCTGAACAAACAGCTAGGGCTGGCAATGTTGTCGTCCAATCTGGCTGACTAATTGCAATTCGTCTTTTGGGGTTCTTTAGCTGGAAATACGGTGTTTTAAAATGCGACAATAATTTTAACTCTGCTTTTAAAACATTTCATAGGTGCTATTTGCTATTCCGTGATCTTTATCTAGACCAGAACACGATTTGATATTAGTACCAAACTCAGATCAAGTCAGTGCAAGGTTGGAGAGTCTGTAACATTTATTACCCCAGTTCGGCCTAGGGGTGGTAGTGTATAACAGTACAGTGGGGATTTAATTTTGTTTATGTGACATTTGAAATCTATCTGACATCCGTATTTTTACATCCTGACAAGTGAAATGATCTTGCGTAAAATGTCTGTTAGTTTGTTTATCAAGCTGCTACAGATAGTGAAGAGGATCGTACATTTGTGTAATAGTAATGAATGAAAATGTACCTCAGTTTGGATTATTTGTTGAAAAACATACAATTGGCTGACAGGACGTTTTGCGAATTTTTCACCCACATTGAAAACAAAAACCACAGCTAAGTCTGGCTATTTTGATACTGGTTCTATTTCTTCAAACATAATGCACTGTGTGTAGCATACATTTCAATTTTTAGTGACAGTTTTTAATACATTTCTGCTACAGCACAGATAGACTCATCATGTTTCATTTGACTCAGTCAAATAATGTTAAAATATTCCATATCCACTCAGGCAATTTTAACATCTCATTTAATTTTGTCCGTATAAATTTCAAAATGGTGGCCTAAATTTTAAATTCCCGTTTTCGTCTAGGTCCATATGTCCATTTAATTAGGTCACACTAACTTCACTTTGCTTAAATCTACCTTTTGCTTTAATGTGTAATGTACTCACATATTGTTCGGTTGAACATTCATTTAATTCATCATATTGTATTTTCTTCTTGTCTCATTTAATTTGTTACCACAAGTGATTGATATGTCCTTATGTAACAAGATTGTAAGGATCGCAGTATAGATCAGTTAAAAACTGCCCTTTGTCTTGATTCTAAAACTGTCACTTCATATGCTGACTCACCGTGTGCTGATTTAAACTTTGTTCATCTGTTCTTATGAATCACTTTCACCATTTTGCTTTCGGAGTTCATGCTGCTTATCTCGATGGTTTTTTCATTAGATGTAAAATCTGAATCAACATATTTTAAAGCCCTGTAGTACAACATATCTACCTGAAATCAAAATATCAGTATTTTTATTCTCTTGTATTTTTGGGGTAACATAATTAGCATTGGTCACACTTTTATCCGATGCAAGCCTGTAAATCATGTTTTGGTACAGACATTGTTACTTTCATGTCAGACACATGAAATATTTGTAACACCTCCGTGAAAACTGTTGAATACAACACAATGCCATATAGCCAAGAGTACTTATGATGTGGACCAGCGTCAATCATGCGTTGTATATATTATGTCATGTTGCCCCCGTCTGATAGTATGCAATTGCTTGATGCCCCTGTGGCATCTATATTTATGCTTTGATTTCAATTAAACTTTGAATAATGGTCTATGCCATTAGACTCTAAAACGGGTTCAATAATAAGCAAGATACGTGCATATTAATAAGGCAATGTTGCTTCCCATCGGCTGAATTTGTTGCCGTTGTGAACGCCATATTCCAAAGTGAAGGTTTTTTCAAGCATTGCATATTTGCTGATATCATTAAGATCACAGACGATTTTCATAATGAGCGAGACTCATTCATGTTAACCAGGTGATCTTGCATCTGAAAGGGGGCTCATACTTACCATCAAGGTTTTGGGCCAATTTTATCATGATCAAGATCCAGAATGTCACAAACATAGTCCATGCAGCGAAATCAACCCACTACAGTACTAAGATCACGGAGCATTCCATCTGCAAAGAGCTATTCTAGATTACTAACAAGCTAATGTCAAGGAACAAATGTACACCACTTCCAGCTTCCTTCTCTCTAGTCGACCTTCCGGACCTGTTTGCAAATTTCTTCCGTGACAAAGTACAAACCATCAGAGATAAACTTGACAACACAATTTCAATTGACTCGTCGTCACCATACAGTTGCGATAACGAATTTCAGTGGCAACCGTTAGCAGCATTTGAACCTGTCTCTATGAATTTAGTACGTACAATCGTGAGGAAGAGTGCACGTGAACTTATCCGATTCCGACATCACTGCTGCTTGAGTGCTTAGATCCAATATTGCCTTCACTAACTGATGTTATTAATACCTCCCTCTCATCCGGCGAATTCCCATCATTTTTCAAAACTGCCATTGTAAAGCTTCTGCTGAAGAAATCAACACTCGATCATAGCGATTTAAAGAACTACAGCCCAGTTTCTAATCTCCCATTCACGTCAAAAATCTTAGAAAAAGTTGTTCTATCCCAACTTGTATCTCATCTGAATTCAAACAGTCTTTTTAGCAATGTACAGTCTGCATATCGCCCTTGCCACAGTACTGAAACTACTCTTCTGAAAGTAGTTAATCATCTTCTCTCTGCTTTGGATAGCGGAAAGATTACAGTCCTCACTCTCCTTGACTTGTCTGCAGCATCTGACACAATAGACCATGATATATTACTTCACCGTCTCCAGTATGTATTTGGCATTCACGATACAGTCTTACTATGGTTTAAGTCCTACTTGGTCAACAGGACACAAATTGTGTCCGCAAATGGAAAACACTCCATAACAGTTGATCTATGTTGTGGTGTTCCACAAGGGTCTGTTCTTGGACCTGTTCTCTTTATTCTATACACTCAGCCACTCCCAAGTATCACAGATCATCATCCAGTGTCTCACCAATTGTATGCTGATAACACCCAAATATACAAATCTAGCCACCCAACTGAAGTTGAAGCTACCATCCAAGGTGTAGAGAGGTGCATTTCCGATGTGAAATCATGGATGACATGTAACAAGCTGCAGATGAATGATAAAACTGAAGCCATTCTGATTACAACACAAAGACTTTCTCATTCACATCCTTTACCTCAGACAATAAATATCAGCAACACCAACATTAGATTCACACAGTCAGTACGAAACCTAGGTGTTACTCTCGACAGTACTCTCTCATTGCACCAACATGTCATGAACATATGCAAGGCTGCATATCTTGAGCTGAGACGCATCAGCTCCATTCGCAAGTATCTTTCAGTTGATGCCACTGAAACACTTGTGTGTTCCTTAGTACTTTCAAGACTGGACTATTGTAACTCAATTCTGTCTGGTTCATCTCAATATCTACTCCAGAAACTTCAAAAAGTTCAAAACACAGCTGCTCGGATCATCCTTAGAGTACGATGATCAGAGCACGCCTCCTCCCTGCTCTGTACCCTACACTGGCTATCCATTCGATCCATAATTAAACACAAAATTTGTTCTCTATGCTACGTTTCACTGACGGGCTCCAGTCCAACATACCTATCTGACCTCACCCATGTGTACACACCAGCAAGATACTTACACTCCTCTTCTGACACTCATATTCTCATTATTCCCACTATGAAAATGAAATCATATGGACAACGCTCTTTTGCATACCAGGGCCCAGCAACATGGAACGAATTGCCCACTGCACTTAGACACAAAGACACAGTGATCTCATTCAAGAGCGCTCATAAAACTCACCTATTTCAACTGCAAGAACAGACTTAAAGACCTAATAATGTATCCTTACCTTGAATATTTACAGCATGTTTTCTGTTTCTAATTTCGTGGTGTTTGTTTTTATTTTTGTAATCATATCATTATATATGTTTTTTTAAGTGTTGTCAAATGTTGTAAAGCGCTTAGAGCTTCTAAAGATTAGGTGCTATACAATGTCCTCATTATTATTATTATTATTATTATTATTATTATTATTATTATTGATGTAATTCTGCATGTGACTGGCTGAGCGTTGCATCACTCTTGTATCAATATTTGTGATTAAATTCTGATTAAACTTTGCTTATCATCAGGATCTTGTATACTTTCCATAAAGAGTGAGATTCATTCATTTAATAAAGTGGCCTAACATCTGATTCGCTGATCTTATTACCAATCCAGAAGACACAATCGTGTTCCGACTTTATTCCTGCTTGGACTGTGGCCTTATAACTTCAAAATATGCAAGATCCATGCGTACTAATGAGATCACCTTCCATTCAGATTGACTGAGCTTGTTGATATTCAGGAAACCATATATCTGATCCGAACTTTATCATATGTGGAATGTGTGCTTCCCTCACTAAGAAATTGATCAACCTTGTTAGTGAGCTGCATCTAAACATTTTTAATAAGTTATCTTCCACATAATTAACAGAACTTGCGACCACTATGTGAGCCATTTTTCTATCTGATTTCGATCAGACTTTTAACAAAGAGGCTCGTATGAATACGTTCTCGCATGAGCTAATAATGCTCATGAATTCCCGAATATGAATACGGTGTTCTTTCACATAATTGTGTGATCTTGTTTCTAAACGAGAGAATGTATGCTCATCCTGATTTGATTACACTTAGTGAATGGTGTTATATCATTTTGATCTTGAATGAGTACAATCTTGAACAAAATAGATGCATGCTAACGAGTTGATTTTCATCTGATTCATAGATTCTGAGAACGATTTTTACAACTCCGTTCTGATCATATTTATAAAAAAAAATATTATTCTGATATCATCAGGATATATAATGTATTTTATTGCCAACAACATTTACACCGGGTAATGCATGTGATTTGCAGAGATTCTTACCACTTATTTCTGACCTAACGCTATTCATACTTAGAAAAAGGCCAATGTCAGGAGTTTGGATATCATACATCAGAAAAACCGACGCATATGTACGATGTAGTAAGTTGACTTCTTTATAGAGACTGTATTTTTGAAATAGGAATTTGATTAAACTTTGTAAGTAGAATTTTGTCATCAAGATCTTGGTTGAGTAGGATCATGAGTAAGATTCATGCATCTCAATAATGTGACCTTGAATCACATTGACCGAGCTTGTCCACCATCTAGCAGATATTTCCTATTTGATTTTAGAAACACTTGTCAAATAGTCTTTTGCTATCAACATGCTGGATTGGATTGACTATAAACAAGCTCTTCAATAATTTATAAAAACAAGTAAATGGCAAATGTATTCTCTGACAAACTTTCCGATTTTGTTAGCGTATCCCACTTTATATGAGCATGATTCATTACCATTCATTCCATTTTCAGTAACAGTTCCTGGTGGCTTGCTAGACATACGGATCGTACATACACCAACAAACCAGTTGAAGGATATATTCCGTGGAATTATGTTGTGAAAAGCACTCTTGAAGATCTAGAGTAAGTTTACTGTCACCCTCTTTTGACACAAAAGGGACAATTAATCGGTTCTGTCCATCCGTTATTTCTACTATCCGTCTGTGCGCTTCACTTTCATTTCAGCACACTAACCCCTATAATTGTTATTTGATATAAACACAGTTTGGTACGCACCGAATACTGTTTCGATTACTAGCGTTCTGTAGTGTAATAGACCCTGTTGTCGAAACCACCCATTTTCGTTTCTATATAACATATTGTTTTATTATTGAATTTCAACCCATGTTGGAATGCTGCTTCATATTTATGAGACTAAATGTCAATCTTATACAGACGTAACCTATGATGGTCAGACTCATCCACATTCTTTTCCGCCCAAAAAAAAATCCGTTGATTTTTTGTTTGTTTTCAACTACATTTTGCTATGATGCTTGATATTGACGAGACAATGACAAATAATAATTCTCAGCTTCCTTCATTATCGTTCAACAGAGTTACACCCCTGAGTATCAGACCCACACACTCATTTCCGCAGAAAGTCTCCCTTCCGAATTATTAGCTTACAACCAAGTCTGGTATAAAAGTTTGATTTGCACGAGAACATTGCTGAGTATGAGTGTCAGTATTCTGGGTCGTTTAGCGTAGTTATAGACAGTGATTATGAAACCACATAATTTGGTTCCAAACAATTTTCTTCATATTTATTAGATTTCTACCAAATTTTGGAATCATTTTTATATCAATGAGACCATTACTCTTTGAAACTACTTGTTTAAATAAACCTTAGAAACATGGGGATATATCATTATAGGAATGATGTAATGCAAAATTAAGTGCATGAGAGTTATACCCAGTCAATTTAAATGCGTAGGGGTTATAGTTTGCTTCAATGATATGCCAATGCTCAAAGCAAACCCACACCCCAACTTACTATCAGTAGTATCCTGTCATCAAAAACAGCCCACCCCTTTCATGAGTCAAGAAAAAGCAACAAAAGTGTCTCCAAGCATTCCTACTGCTTTGTCATTTAGTTCTAAGACGTAAAATAATTTTTGCATATTTATTTAGTCCCATTTGCATAAAAATCACTTAAATACAGTGTGATATTTCTCTAACGAATTAAATAAGCACCAGAAAAAATTATAGATTACTAAAACGCAATAGACAGAATGCAATACGAGGCTTGAAAGAAACATATTAATATTTCCAAATCAATATGTCAGTGAACAAATAAGCTGTTTTAACACCGAACAATCATAATTAGGTCAGCCGAGCCTCCTACTAGTCTTTACGTCTTGCAATCAGAGCACGTGCTATTTACCTAAATTACCGTGAATCTGAACTTTGGAAGTTTATGCACTTCATACATGTGTGACTCATCTGTAAAATATTATGTCCATCGAGGAAAAATAAGTATTTAACATGTCATTATTGAACGACCCTTGTAAAAGCTATTATCGTGAAAAATACACATAATATTGGCATGCATAACAATATGGAGATAGTAAATTGGGGATAACTGAATTAAGGACATAATTCTTTTCAAGACCTGCAAGCAAAACGTGCCAAATTAAGAAGCTTAGAACTTTATTTGTACAAAAACTCTTTGGAATAATACCACCAATTTTTACTCGAAAGGTAAATTTATAACATTGAGGTTTAAGATTTATCCGATTATAATAATTCCAGATGAAGAACAAATTGACAAGTTAATTACATTCGGAAAATTTTTCTAGTAAAGCAATAATAATTTAGGGTGCGTTTAAAAATAGTTTTAAATTACTATATACTAATAACAAAAGAAATAAGATAAGATTTCAATGAATATGGTTTTTGGCCAAGTGTCGAAATATTATTAAATCTGGAGTAATGTGTTCATTGGGAAAAAGCTTGAAAATAAGACAACAATGAAGATTACAACCAAGATTAGAAGACGATTCTTCTTTGTATAACACAAATATATTACTGGTGGAAGATATGTTTGTTTAAATTGTGGTAATGATTATGGATATAAATATACAAGTGAAAATAGTGGATCTTTTAAAATAAGTCTATTATGTAGGGCTCCGTATAACAACTCGTCCCGATTATTGTCTGGTCTAAGTAACACTTTACAATGTAGTCGTCCATTGGCCGAGTGGCTGTAGATTCCCACCTTGAGAATATACCTGAGTTTTTTCTCTTCGCAAGCTCTTATGTTGAACATATCATCAATTAACTTTTGGCGTGCGTCAATTATAAATAACTTTTGCGTAATAAGCCTACTTATTGTAAGTCTAAAACATATCGCTGAGGAAAGGATTATTTTCTTTCTTTTTTTTTTTTACATGGGTAGCTAAAATAAGCTTCATATTAAAACTGGCAAATATTATTAGCATATCATATTATAGTTTCACAAATAATCCTCAATTCCTTTATGGTGTTCATATTTACAGTTATACGTGTAAGTAGTCTAGGGTTAGTTTATGAGGGATAGGGTGTTTGTTTTACTTTCAACGAGCTATCATTATATCTTTATGTGTCAAAGGGTCCAAAGATAGAGACGGTGGATGTAAACATTTTGTCTAGCCAAGCAATGTTACTATTATCCCAGACAACTGGTATTTTCATGACTGAAGCTTTATTAATATACTGTCAGGCTAAAGGGAAGATAACAGTAGATATTTCCATAAGTGTGTAAATACCGTCCAAAAGAAAAGTGTTGCAAACTTGCATTCGAAAATGAGTAGTTTAAGTGTCTCAGCCCATTCCAAACAACGTAAACGCTGCGCATGCTGCTGTAATCTATTTACAAAACAGATACTATATCTGAATGATGGAAATCTAGCCAGGTCAATGACACAGAAATGTTTATGAGGTCATAAATGAGACTAAATGTTTAAATTCTTTTTATGGCTTCTGTGTTTATCTCTCCAGAATGGAGGCTTGACCAAAATGGATAGTTTAGTACAAAAGTTGTTTAAAAGTAAGATATTTCGAATCATTCTTCCAACTGCAAGTTAGTGTCATTTTTTTCTTTGCAAAAGGAATTCCATATAAATATTTGTTGGCGTATTTACATTTGCGCAACATTGTACTGGTACTTTAGGGCAGACGTAATAATGACCTGATGAAAATCAAAAAAGTTTTATTTCTATGTGTTTAACCACACCCATGTATAACTCATAAAGACGTGTCATAACTCTTTGAAAAGGAAAATTGTCACATATGGTGTACTGTAAGGTTTCACTAGAAACATGAATACCACTAAAAAAATCAAGGGATATGTGTATGTGCGCATCTGCAGTCTATCGAGTTACAAACCTTGCGTCATATTTTATGCTTATCTTAGGGCCATGTATTAGAACATACTATTTTCAAAGTTTTAAGTATAAGGCTCCAATGTGGCTCTGTACTAAAAAGCGTTGGGTATTAGAACAAGAACGAGTACCTCTTTCAACGCATTCATCCAGGGACGAGTACTTGGATAATTTGATTCATGAACCCTGCTTATTTTATCCCCGCAGAATAAGGTAGCAGAAAATAAATATTACATAAAACAGTAGTTGTCTGTGAAAGAATGGGATTAATATAAACTATAAGAAGAAATTTTAAAACCATCCGTTACATGCAGATTTGATTTGGTAAACTTTAAAACCTAACAAAAAATAATAAACATTGATTTTATGCTTGGAGACTATTTCATCTCCATGATAGCAATATTAATGTTTGCCTGAAGCCCTCCCCCCCACACACACACACACACACATATAAAATAAAAAGACCAATATTAAATATGACTCATTATGAGATCAAATAGTCACAACTTTTTATGTTTTCAAATGTTCGAACATCTAACAAAGTTTAAACATCACTGCAACATACGGTGTGCCAGTGAGGCAGATGGTTCACATTTGCACAGCTGTTGTTTGTTTCACAACATATTATTCATTCCGTGTGTTTAACAACTAGTTTAATTTAGCAAATAATATCATTGCATGGTCCATATCAGGGATTTCATATTATCCACTTATCAGTACTATATAGTTATATAATATGTATAAGTTGCAATATTTTGGAACATGCATAGACAATGGTCTAGATGTAAAAATAAAATTATATTAAATATGTGGCTGAGGCGAGCTTATAGTCCTAGAATAATTAATTGTTCAAAGAGCACTTTCTAATTCCAACGGCTTATATACAAGAGTGAGAGGCAGAAGCGCATTTTGCTACTACTCCTAAGTGTCAATTAGCAAATATCCCACATCGCAAAAGAATCCACCTGACCTAACCCAACAAATGGGAAATGACTTAATTCTTCAAAGAACCCACCCGACCAACCTGTCCAATAGGCAACAACATCCCCCAAACCCTTAAACATCTTTTTTTTTATTATTAATATTAATAATAATAATTGCAAGCACATATGTAAGCACTTGCTTATCGATCCTACTCACACTTGCGCTCTTAATATCTTAAAATAGGTACCAAATTTGATATTGAACTTAAACATGGATGATGATTTTCCAGCATCCTTTTATCAAGTCTGTTTCCACTAAATAATTTTTGAAACACTTCTTGGGCTAAAAATAAAGTTTAGTAATAGCCTTTACCTTAAGAAGACCTGAAGGTTAGATGTTCAATGCTTTACTGTATTTCAGATGGTTCAGTGCTACTATATCTGGTCTGGAGGCAGAACAGTTATTAGAGGAACGAGGTGTCGACGGGAGTTTCCTTGTCAGACAATCTGGAGTCAGAGATTTTGTCATTTACGGCAGGTATAAACCACCGCTAAATAAAAGCTGTAGGATAACGAGACAGAGCTTGCAGAATCTACTATTTTATTTTCATCAATAAATGTAATATTGTCCTTTTTCTCGATATCTCATTAATATTAGCAAACTGCTGAGAAGCATTTGTGTGATCCATGTATAGATTACAAGTCGGTCATGAACACGTATTTTCACAATTTACTTATGCTGTATTTCACATATCGACACAATATTTAACAGATAGATTCCAGACAGTGCAAAGAAGTCTCTTGGTATCAGGATTGAGAGGTCAAGATCATCGTCACATCCTCTACCCTCCCAACACACACACACACACACACACACACACACACACACACACACACACAAAATCACAAAAATGGATGGCAGGCATATTGCACTCAATGTCACGATACTGCATTCTGTAGAACATTTATTTTGCATAACTTTAACTGCGTATATTTTTGTGAGCGTCCGTTTTCATCATTTTGAAAAATATGATCTTTGTCTTGGTACTGGATGGGGATCTGGATGTTATAGAACATTTTATATGTCATCAGCCTTTCTTACCTCATAATATTTAACTAGTCTGATGGCTATAGATCGAATCAGGTGTGAGTAGATACATGACGTTACTTAAAGGGACATCAGGTGGGAATTGTTCCCATTAATACAAGTAAAAGAAATGAATTTAGTAATTGATTGTTATAATCAAACAATTGTTTGATTTTACTCAAATTTGGGGTAATACTTTTAAACAAAGTATATATTCTGTAGAATGTCATAATCTTTTATCCATTAAACAAGATCATTCACATGAAACTAAGCAAGACTTATAACAAATTTTGGAAAGTCTACAGACCATTTTTCATGGGCTAATTGAAAAAGCCATAATTCCACAACACTAGTGTCATTTTTATAAAACGGTTTGATCCTTTAGAGCGAAGTCTTCCAGGGAAAGTATAATATGTGAAAAAGAGGAGTCATAGAAGATCACAATATAAATTCATACAGAAAAATTAAAAAGGAAACCTTTTACATCTATAGAATACGTTTAAAAATACGCTAGGAGCATACCAAGAGAACGATACCATCTTTGTAAATCTCTATCGTCTAAGAAATATTAACGAATGACATGCCCTAGATACACATGCACATTCATAAACAGATTTTCTCCGCAATGCCTAATTTCAGGTAAGGACACCTTTTCCTCGTTTGAAGTCTTAAACACATAGAAAAGTCTTTTCTGTGTTGTTTGCTAATGTGAACCACTCACATTTTCCTAATCAATAGCAAAACTGAAGTTATTCGTAAACCAACCGCCGATGTTCGCTCCAATAGAAGACCTATTCCAATTACGATTAAGGTCATCAATATATATATATATATATATATATATATATATATATATATATATATATATATATATATATATATATATATATATATATTGAACAGAAATGGTTATAGAACACCTCCTTGCTGCACACAGTTTTTGACAGGGAAAGACATAGTGCTATCTGATCCCACTCTACATAACATTGTTGCTTGTCTTACCAAGTTAAAAGCAAACTATCAATTAGCTTTCTGAATAGGATTCAGTGGGTTCAGTGGTTTATTGGGTCGAAAGCCTTCGAATCATCTAAGAAACATTCATAAAGTGGACTACGGTTATCGTTATAGTATTTAATGACTTCCCTGAAGGCAAAGAGACATGCATCCTAAGGCCAAACTGATTGTCTTTGAGCTCTATTTTACACCTTCGAAGCATAATTAGTTATAGAGCTTTAGATACGACAGTCGCCTTGACAATCGGTTGATAATTTTTTTCTCAGACATATATATGGTCTTGGAATTGATAATTGGTATTAGAGTTACTCTAGAAAAGTTAAAATGGATGAAACAATGCACCAACATGCTACTGAAGTACAACATAAGTAGCGCACGCAACCTATATCTAGCATATTTTAGGGCGCTCCGCTTGAATAGAATTAGCATCCGGGTTTTAACTTAGCAATAGTATTATTAATCTCGCGGAGATGTACAAACTCAATATATTCATATGCAGCATGTTTATTTAAGTCTGCCAGTATACTGGTTTTGTGGATGAACCATTTACTCTCAATTTAGTGGTGGAAATTACAGTCGGAGCTTTTATGTTTGATTGCAGATTTTGGTCTGAAATCTCAGTGTTGTTGATATTTTGGAGTTAACAGAGACAAAACTTGACGTAAATTAGAGTGTAAACCGATTTAGGGCAAAACGTAGTTCTCAGAGTTACTGATGTAAACAAAGCTTCTGGTGTAGTGTCAGGGGACATTTTGCTGTCAATCACCTGTGATAAAACACAATCAGCTCAAAACAAATTGAATCATATTTATGCAGTAAAACCTGTCGTGAAAGACAAAAACGGTATTTTCTCTCAAGACAGGTGGTCTCCCATTACAGGCCATAATACAAAATAATAAATCAAACTGTGCCTTGAGATGGTCCATCATCCTACTGGTCTCTTAAGACATGTTTTACTGTATGCCGTTTACTGTTCCTGTAAACATTGATTTATCATACAGAATATTTTATTTTTTAGTGAATTTCTGATATCATTCTAAATCTTATCTACATACAGTTATATGTAATATTTTTTAATTTTCCAGACACAAAGGGAAAGTCAGACATTTTAAGATTCATCATCAAGAAAATTTCTATTTTCTGCAAGGAGAACCAGAATTTCCCACTGTACTGGAACTTGTGTATTATTACATGTACAAGCAAATGATAAACGATGATGGTATTAAGTTGAAGTATCCAGTAGATTCTCGAGAAACAAAGAAAACTTGGGAGATTCCAAGAGAGTCTTTGAAGTTTGTTGAAAAACGTTATGTTGGCAATTTTGGAGACGTTTGGACAGGTAGGTGGCCTTGCTTGCCATAGTAATAAAATTAAAACAAATATTTTCACGAGCATAACAATTTTATTAATTTAATGATAAATCTGAATTTTTTAAAATTATTCTTCCAGTTGAGAGGATATTATTGTGTACGTTCTGTCAATCTTAAATTCACGAAACGAATAATTCCAAACAGATACTATTTACGAAATTGAAAAATATTTACTACCCATGTAATTGCCCATTGTCGCGTCATAAATTTTTTTGAGAGTGAGCAAAATGAGAGTGGCAGATTACCATTTTGTGACCCTTTGCCAACTAGAAGTCAATGCGGGCCAGACTTATATAACGCAAAAATTGACCAGCTCATGCCACATGTATAAAATATAAAATACATGGAAACAGTCATTCTCATTTTACAGATTGTAGAACTTCCTGAATTTACAATGGTATGGTAAATGTTTTTTTATATATAAGGGCATATTAATTATTCATAACCTCATTCTCATAATCTAGATATTTCAGAATCTTTAATATTGTTATGTATATTTATATTGTGCGTGTAACTTTTGTCCACCATTGAAGATTGTAAGGGTCGTCTGTAAGATGATATTTGTTAACGTGCTTACTTAGACTGGGTTTAGGACATTCGTCTAACTTTTTAAAAAATAGTATTTACCTGATCTTTGCCAAGTAGTTTGCTAAAAGTTAAGTAAACAGACTTGACCTTGTTTAAGAATTTGATGGGAAAATTATAAACACTCTGGTCCTCGTCTGATCCTATAGTTTTATATAATGGCTGCAATCAACATAATCATATTTATTCCTATTTTAACATTTGTATATTCCAATCAGTCCTTTCCTTATGCTCAGTTATAATGTCTAAGGCTATCGTAAATCTTGATCAACCTTTTTGGCTGTGCTCTACCTATCAAAGACTTATTCTTTTTCTCTAGCAAATTCCACAAGGGTTTGTCCAGTTTCTTTTCTGCAGTTTTAAAGCCTTTGTCGATATGCCTCAGATACCAACTCACAACCCTTCAAGATAATTCCTCAACTACATCATAATCAGCACTTCGTTCTACCGACATTGAAAAATATACTTCACATGCTTTGTAACAATAGTCCAATGCTCTCTTGGCCATTTAAAGTTTTCAGCAATTTTCTCAAAGCGAGTAAAGTGTTAATCAAATTCTTTTTCTTTTAAAGGGGGTACTAACCATATATTTCTGGTAACATCAAAACCTAAACTTAGATGTAAAGGTTGTCCTAAATTTACCTATGTGCCAATAGTCTAGATGTCAAAAAATACCTTGATGAGCAGAAGGTCGAAACTTTTGAAAATGCTGCTCGTACAGCTGAATCTTATTCATTGACTCACAAAGTTTCATTTGCCAAAAAGTCTTCCTCTCAGAAGTTATTTCGTAAAACCTCTATCTAAGTCTCATACGGTTACTTCGGAATCGCAACCTTCCACAACTTTTAGGAATCAAAATTTCTGATAAAACGGATCAGAAATTCATAATGTAAGAAGAAAAGGCATGTTATTTCTGATCGATACAGATTCAAAAGAAAAGCAACAGAATAAATACAGAGCTATTCGAAATATTCTTGTTTTTAAGGGATCAAGATCAGGATCTTCGATTGAAGGCAATATATTGCTGCGGTCAAACAATGCCAAGTCTGATTAAATGATGAATAATTATTAACCATTCATGTTGAAAGGTTCAATATCTTTAACTGGTGATTGTGCCAAGCTAATCTCTATTAAAATTTTAAGGGTCTCAAAAGTAGTTTATTATCAGCTACTATATCTGAGAAGTCTTATTCATTGTGTATTGTTAATGTTCCTCTCCACTGTGTACATTTGTGATTAGATTTGTCTCAGGACCCGTGACAGTAGGAACAATTACTTCCTTACACATTAAGGGTATTCATCAATTACTAGAAACTGACCTACCTGGAGATAAGGTTGTGGTTAATCCATGTTTAAATAATGAACCTTGTTTTAATCAGAAAGTTGCTCCTGTTGAGATTGAAATCTCTGAATTATACCCAACTTGTGCAGATAGAAACTAGAGATATGGCAAAACGACGTCTTGAGAATGATATTGATGAGGAAATTATTCCTTTAGCTGACACATGTATTGGTTAGTCTTTCATGGGGTCACTTTTATTAGTAGTTTGATCATTCAAGAGGCATTTATGATACTGGTCCTCTTGTTACTACTAATTCCCTTCATTCTAATGAGGGTGACAAAAGACAATCACTCATTGTCAAACAGGGACAAGATCCTGAGATCATCTGTTTGCAAAAAATCACTGTTAGCGAAATGGAAGCCACATAAGTCTGAGTCTGTTAGTTTGTGATAAATGGGGTCCTTAAGAGAGATTGAAGTCAAGTGGTCAGTGAGGTATCAGATTAATGTTCCTAAGTCATATCAACATGCTATTCTTAGTTGACCCCATGAAACGCTGTTAAAGTGATGTCTTTAAATCACATCTTATCACACTAGTCACATGGTATGAAAATCTGATCAGAGGATACCTATGGCGGAACCTATTCCTACATTTGACGAACCATTAGCAGAATAATGATAAACTGTCAGTCCCTTACCTATGACTATGTCAGGCACCCAATACTTGTTGACCATAATGTGTGCATCCACAATATTTCCAGAAGCAATTCCTATGAGAAATATGAAAAACTTAAACCAAAGTAAAAGCTTTGATAAAGTCTTTTTTACTCCTTCACAAATGTGTTCAATCTTATCAAGGGTAAAAAAAATTATGTCTGGAATTTTCCAACAAGTCATGCGTGAATTCTGCATTAAACATTAAATCTTCTGCCTATCACCCCGATAGTTAAGGGCTTTTAAGGGATTTCATCAGACTTTGAAGAATATTATTCATTAATATTGCTTTTGATACAAGAAAGGGTTGGAATTCAGTTGCTATTACGGAATCAGTTCAAGACTCGTTAGGTTTTAAACCTTTATAAACTAGCTTTTGGATATACTGTCACTGAACCACTGAAGCTGTTAACAGAGAAGCTTCTTTCAAATAAAGATTCCAAACTCAATCTTCTTCATTATGTCTCTGATTTCAAATATACATATTGTCAAGGCTTGTGAAGTAGCAACAACTAATCTTCGCTCTACTTAGTCAAAAATGACATTAGGATTTGAAACCCCTACAAAGGAAGTTTTCAGCCTTTTGATAGAGTTCTGTCTATCTTGCTACTACCCCACAGTCCTATTCAGACTAGGTAGCATGGTCATTATACAATTGAAAAAAGTAAGTGACTTACATTATATTAATAACACTCCTGGGAGACGGAAATAAAAACAACTTGGCTATATACATGTGTTAATGGGGTATGTTGATAGATAAAGCCCTGTAGATCATTCAGTCAGTTTAGTTGTATCTGTCCCGCACAGTGAAAACCTAAAAGATGCGAATTAAATATGACTAGTTACTTTGGTTAAACCAATCTTGAGTATTCAGAAATATTGAAAAATTTTGAACTGAAAGTTACACATCTAAAGCCGCAAAAGAAGAGTGAACTTCCAAGAGTTGTTTTGTGAATATGGACACTTGGTTCTATATGTTCCAACTCCAACAAATCAAATCTACCATGGCTTTAAAACTGTAGATTCTACACCTGTGAAACAGGATCCTTAGAAGATGAATCTTCTCAAGCTATAATGTTTGAAAACAATATTTGTTGGAGAAAGATTTTATTGAAACAAGTAAATGTAACTGGAGTTCACTATTAATTCTTTTGCCGAAACAGATAATACTAGAAAATTAAATCGATGACGTCATCATCTACAACTACACCTGGAGAGAACACTTGGAAACCATTAGGAAATTCTTCGACTCAGTGATGCAAATTTGACGATGAATTTTGCAAAAGTACTTTTTTCTGTGCATGTGTTTCATTTTTTAAGACATATAGTAAGACACGATTACGTTAAACATGTAGAAGCTAAGGTCATGGCTATCTCTGAATATATACATAGTGCCTATCAGTAGAAAGCAACTGATATAATTTATAGGTAAAGTGTGATATTTTCATAAACTTTGCAAAAATGTCTTCATAACTGCTGAAGCCCTGATGCCTTGTTGAGTAAGACAACCAAGATTCATTTGCCTGACAAATATCAATATTCTTCCTATAACTTAAACTCCATTCTCAAGAGCACACCAGTTCTTTCAGCAAAATATTTTAATCAATGATTGTAAATTTTAAATGTTGGTGGATGCAAGTTAGGCAACGGTTGGTGGAGTATTGGTTCACCAAGACAAAAATGGCGTGGATCATCCAGTGTGCTATTTCTCTAAAAAGTGAAATGAGTACCAACGAAATGATTCCATAATCGAGATTGGATGTTTGGCTTTGATATTGGCTGTACAACACGTTGAAACGTAAATTAATTAACCTCCTTCTTCTGTTACTGTCTTCAGTGATCACAACCCCATTTCTTTCATCATAAAAATTAAAACATGAATCAGAGATTGCTGAGGTCCAGTTTGATGTAGCAGGTCTACAAGATTGACATTAGGCACATCAAGGAAAAAGAGAATCTGATTGCCCACTTTCACGTGCATTGAGGTACTATATTATTTATTTTTTATATATTTTATGTCATTCGTAAGACATCATTCTATGTCATTTTGTTTATTATTGTATCATGTTTGAATAATATGTATAAGAAAGTTTTATTACATAAATCGTTCATTTTTTATGAGGAGAGGTTTCATGTATAACTATATCTACCGTTTCTTCGTGTTGGTAGATTGGTGTTTTATTATGATAATCTAAACATGTTTACTTAGATTTGAGTTAGAACATTGGTTTTCCCATTGAAAGAAAAAACATTGTCTACCTGATCTTCGCCAGGCTGTTTGCTAAAATTTAAGTAAACAGACCAGATGGGAAAAATTCCCACATCCTGGTCCTCTTGCTTGTGTCCTAGGTTTTGATATAAGGGTCGTGACCAACATAATTATTTAATCCTTTTTTAAAATCTGTTTGGTGGAATCGGTTGTTTGGTTGTGTTCAGTTATAATTTAAACGGATTCAGTATGCAAATTATTCATCGAAGTGCTTTTTGACTTTTGGACCAAATCATCATTTTGGGATTATTGTGAATTCATTAAAGGTCATTCCACATTACATTAAGAACATTAGCAGATCGGTACATTCAAAACTAATAGCATATCAGCACGTACAAGATTGGAATTCATTCGGAACACCACAGTAATTCACTCGGAACACTATTCGTTTTTACTTGTAATAGAACTTTTAGGACTATCTGGGATTTGATTGACAAGAATGTAACTTCGTTTTAAATTTTCACTTTGTATTCCAGGTAAACAAGGTATTTGTTGAATATTAGTAAACTTCATGGTTTTTGCCTTTCTCTGTTACTTAGTTTAAGACTCCAGATTCGAAGCACAGTTATGCTTAGAGGTAAAGCTTTAATTCGTAGTTTACGGAATCACATGGCCTTTACACCAATTTGCATTTTGCTTTTTAACGTTAGAGTCATTGGTTTCGTTACTCTTGGCAAATACAATGCGAGTGTTTCAGATGAAATATATTTATTGCTGTAATTTTAAAAACAACATGTAAGTTTCAAATAATTAGATTAATACCATTGACTATATCAAATACCATAACATCATGCAATAGACATTTGATAACGTATCTATGACAAGCATTTCAGGAACTTTAACACTGGAATTCTAGCAAATGTCAAACTATAGTTCGCTAAATATATCAAACTTGCTTCCAAATCTTGAAGGCTTACGTTTTTCCTTTTCTTATAAGTGTATTTTGTTAGGTGTATCTATACCATCTACTTAACGTTTGTCCATGATCATAAACTGTAAACAGCATATTACACAGTTAACGTTTGTCAATGATTGTAGATTACACTTTGTGATATCATTTGTTAACGATATGTTAACTTGGATGTGAGTTCAGGACAATGATTTTCCTCTTAGAAGAAAGGAATGGTCAACCTGATTTTTGTCGGGTGTTTGCTGAATCTTAAGTAAACAGACGTGACCTTGATTACAAATTGGATGGAAATTTAGAAAAGAAATGTTACAAGTCCATGGTATTTTGTTGTGTCGTACATCTGGTGACAGTCGGTGTATAAGTTTCAAGTCAGAAAAAATGTTTCATTTCTCCTTTTCATTTGGCTCTAAAATAATTGTTAGGTTGTTCAGATATAATTTTGAGATGAATCAGTTATTTTTTTAATATTCATTTTAATAACAAAGTGTTCATTGACATTTGGACTAAATCGCTATTTTGGGAATTATTGTGAATTCATTCGCGGACATTCTGGATTATATCATTGGGATACATTAAATTTGTTGACACATCAACTCATTCAATACTATAATTCATTTGGGACACTATATTTTGGACTTGTGATAGAGCTTTCAGGATTATTTGGGATTTAATACATAACTCTGTTATGTCCTTTAAAATTTTTACTTTGCATTCTAGGGAAATACACTATTTGTTGCATTTTACTAAACTTGTTGGTTTTGCTGTTTCTTTTACTTAATTTATGACCATAAAGTGGTAACACTGCATATGTAATTCCCACTTTGCTTTCGTAGGTGTCTTGAAACCGTGGAATAAGTGTATTTCTCCCTTTGCAGATAATTAGATTTTGAAGTCTATTCAATAAATCAAAGGAAACAAATATTCATGTCATTACTATGGTAACTCTTTGGTTATATCAACTAATTAATTTGATATAATGCCGCTATAAAATGCTTAAAAATACAGTTAATTTAAAAGAATATGCATGATTTTCAATTCATATTAAACAAAGGTAGTAAGGTTTACATATTAAGCATTCAGAAGAACCTGTGCTGTTTAGCAGGGTTCCTCTTCTTGTTAAAAACAATTTTTGTTATGCATACACGTGTGAGGCTCTGTTGCGTGAAAACAATATGAAGACAAATACTTTGGGTGTCAAGATACTGACCAAACCTAGTTGTTTCATCTAGGCTTTCATACTATGTAAATATCCCTGGTTTACAAATTTTCTGCGTCTAAATTTGATCTATTTCATGAAATTTACTTTTCAGGCAAGTGGTACAATAAGAAACACGTAGCAATCAAAACACATAAACGAGGGACAACATCCAAAGAAACATTCCTTGAACAAGCAACGATTATGATGCAACTTAGGCACGATAAGCTGCTTCATCTATATGGCATATGTTCCAATGAAACGCCAGTTTATATCATCACAGAACTCATGTCAAAAGGAAATCTCCAAAGCTATCTGACAGAGAGTGAGGGGAGAGACATTGATCTGAAAGTTATGGTGGACATGTCTGCCCAGGTAAATTATAGAATTTCTGCCTAACGATTGATCAGGCTGCTGCAAACTCAAACTTTACCTAAATGTAAGATTTATAACTGGTACTCCAAACTTGGAATACTTGATCACTGTTGCCAATTAATGCCTCTTGATTGGTCAAAATATTTACAGTAATATTTGGTGTCGAGTAAAGTGTTTACGCAAGGTTTGATTATAAAAGTCATAATAAAGTTCTTTATTTTTATAGTGCTGTTCATGTCGACTATATACATGTAAAGAAATCGGTCTTATACTGTGGCACATTTTAAACAAGATTATATTTTGATTGCAAACAACATTGTAATAATCTAAAAGTTTTTTTTTCCGTGAGATTTCATTATTACCATACCCTTGTCATACAATGGATTGTTTTACACTGAGCTGCATTAAAGTGACGGAAGACGGTATTATCAAATCAATGAATTGTCACAGATGTGCACAAATTCAGACCTTAACAGTTTCTTGAATGAATTATCTTCTAAAGCCTGTGACTCACCCACACCCCACCCACCCACCCACCCACACACACTATAACATAAGACCTAAACCTTTGAACGATTTTATATGCCCAGTTAGATACAGGGGCATCATGCCAGGTAAATAATAAACGTTTTCATAAAGATGTGATTTGTGTTGATGATTTTAACGAAACTAACACTTAAAAGTGTAAATCATGCCAAGAAAATGGGAGCTAACTCTATGTAAATAAATTTCCCATGAATACAGATAGCAGACCTGGGATGGAATGGACGAGTATCATGTGTTTTGTAATGACAGTAATGTGCTAAATGTGCCGCTAAAAGACACAAAACACCCACCTTAATCATTTATATCAAGTATTTGTCATTTTCAAAAGCTTAGTAAAATAAACAAGATCTGCTTAACAGACCTTTCCGAAATCTGAACTTCTACAATGTGGCTGTCAGAAGTTTTACCAAAGATTTAGACTCATAGCATATGTTTACTTAAACCGTGTTTGAAATGGCGTGTACTTCTGATCATCAGTCTCAGTTTAAAACTGGCCATTGTAATATGTTTCCCTATATTACAAATAACAGAATTTACAGTTTTGGAGAGAATGAAGTACCGTGCCGTATATACATACATATGTGGCAGACTGCATATTTTATAGTATATTTGAATACGATCTAATTCTTGTGTACTCCGTGGAAGTACAGTGGTAAGATCATCTGTATTAAATTTTCTGAAATGTAATTTGGGTTTGATTTTACTGTATTAATAATAGCAAGATGTATTTTAGTATGTTTAACTGTATGCATGTGTGAAAAAATGCACTAAGTTGTGTCAACCGTACGTTATTTAATTTTTACATATGACGGGTTATCATGCTTCTTCCATCTGACCCACAAAGCCTGAAAGCAGGAATAAAAACAATCTATCTGACATAGACAAGTAACCTCTGGTTACTTCTATTCATATGTCGGCTTATTTTATATTTTTTTTTTTACTTATTGTACTTCAACTACTTTTCGAAATGGAAGTTTTGCTAGCACTATTGAACAAACACGAGTTGACCAGGGCATATGGAATGTGGTTTGAAAGGCAGGAATCTGTCTGTCTTGTATACCTACTCGGAATTCTATGCCATTTGAATGGCGTCCTTATCTTATATCGTTTATTGTTTACTTTTGGACCGAAATTCTCGAGGTGGGAGTAGTGCTGGAACTATGTGGGTGAGGGTAGATGGTTTAGATTCATACCAATCAGCCAGCAACTGTGGCTGATGTAGCTGAAAATATTAAAAGGATTTTAAAAGCTTCTTCTCAAGAAGGCCACAAAAAGAAGTTTTCTGAAAGCGTTCTAGCTTGAAGGTCTTTAAAATTTATACAAATGATGCAAATCCTCAATCAAATTTGACTGTCCTTAAAAGAAAAAAAATTTAAAAATAAAACTTTTTCACAAGAAAATTGCTAGAAAGAATTTAACCAGCTGTACAGAAAGTATCCTGATATAAAGACCGTCTAATATTTGACAATTTGTCATCATCAGACCTGGCTGGTTGCGTGTACGAAGTGCACGATGCACACAGGTGCCGCCGCCGAACAATATGTACCAACCCTTCTGAAAGGCGCCAAACAAAGGTTTGGAAAGGCGCCAAAAAGGCGCCAAACATTCATCGCACACACAGGAAAAACACCATGCGCCGGTACTGATTAGACATGTGTTAGTCATGTGTAAAATTTTAACCTGGTAGTTAATACCAAATCTCATAATTAAACATTTCAAAGATAGGTTTATTCTCGCAAGTCCAACAATGACGAATCCAACCACTGCATTCATATGAAGTCTGGATGGCACACACTTAATGTAAGTTTTATGATACTTGCATTTGTGAATATGCATCTAACAGGATCATCAGATAGAGATCATTTTTGTATCTTAAATTAGAGGTTCAAAACAACCACACAATCTATTAATATTTCACACTATGAGTGATAGTAACCCATGGTATTCAAAATTTTGTTATTTTTTCGACAGCTGGATAAATCCAATAGTTTGAAACAAAATAGGCACGCTGTGTGAGCTCAGTTTGTAGAGCATCAAACTCGTAATCAAAAGGTCGTAGATTCGACATCTGCCAATTCAAGACTGGGTCTTTTGTTTTTGGGAAAGGCAGTAACTCCCATTTCCTCGATATGACCCAACCAATGCTGTGTTAAATGTGCCGTTTAACTGAAAGGAACAAGTATGCATCAGGTAAAGAAGATTAAAAATGTATTTTAATAAAGAATTTCATCGTAACTGTTACAGATTGCCAGTGGAATGTCCTATCTACAGAAGCACAAGTTGATCCATCGAGACTTGGCAGCAAGGAATATATTGGTTGGGAATGAAAATATCGTCAAGGTGGCTGGATTTCGCATGACCAAAGTGCTCCATAATGAAAAGTATATTGGTGATCAGGGTAAGCAGATATATATGCTGTTTTTCCAAACTAGAAGAGATGGAATACTGATGTACCGTATTCATCGTAATACACATAAATGTTATCATTAGTACATACCCGTCTCTTTCGTTATAAAGTTTACTTTTAAAAAATCCAAGCCATGCATACAAGGCTCAATCCCATAATGTTGTATGAGAGGAATCGGCTGTTAAAACCGAGCTAAAAGATCGCTATTTTATAAATGTTGATCACCATGCATGCGAAGTGTCTCGTTAAAACTTTACGGTATTGTCTAAGTGAGTCTCAGAAATGGATCTTACATGCGTTTTACTTAGTGCAACCATATTGGGACTGAGAATGTACCTTCTCAATTGAGAGCTCCGAAGATGAATAAGCAGCGTTATCTCTTTTGCATGTATATACATTTGGTGGAGAGGTTGTTTATGGTTTCATTAGAGTGTGCTTATTATAACTAGTATATCAAATAAAGTAGGCCCTCTGTGAAATAAATTTTCCAACCACATTAACATTGGATAATAGGCTCCACTAGTTCGTGAAACCAGCTATTAAATCAAAGATGAAAAATTAGTCTATCTCGTCTATATACCATATAAACAAAAGAAAGAAACTCTTACTCATTAAATCCCTTTATCAATGCTAAGTACCTGACCCATCAAGTGGATCTTACCATTTTAACACTGCTGTTCCAGTTTTCAACGAGCCAGTATAGCCATCCGGACAGCCAGACGTCCCTAGCAATGGTTACCCATAACAGTCATCAATACTATTATATACAGAGTCGTATGTGAAGCTATATAATCGGTCAGTGTGGCTGTGGAGAAAATGTACAAAAAAATTGTGTTACCATATGATTGTCCACTGTCACCGTCTAAGAACCGAGCCTATGAGGTTCGGCTACATTAAATTTAAAAGATGAGGATAAAACCATTCCTTCGGTCTACTGCTGCAGTCAGCGATGATTAAACAAAAATGTTGATCGTTTTCCTGATAAAATCCAGGAACAGGGGTATTGAAGAATTACTCTTTGGAGAGCAAATGGCAAATGGTTCGACAAGTAAAACATACGCTCAGACCTGTACTGTGTCAACTTTCTACACAATATAGTGATGAATACGTTAAAGCCACAGTTTTGTAAGGTAGATCGCTATGGTTTCCACTTGACCTCCGTGTTAATTTAGAATATGTTAAATACATATTCTCTGTTGACGTGATGCCACTAGCTATTATTCGCCTTATTCAAAAGTGCGTAGTGATGATATATGATAGGCCCTAGTTTGCCTTGCGAAGGCAAATAATAGGCCCACAAATCATTATAAAGCTACTGCCATGACATCTTTATTCATGCAACTATTCTCATCCAGGAACGCATGTGTGGCATGCACTATGTTTGTCCGTTTCTTGATATTATTTACACAATATTTGTATCTACATGTATTGAGATTTTAATAATTTGAGATGTGCACACTGGAGAAAAATCATTCAAATTCATCATTTCTCACCGTAAGGTGAAGTTTCCATCAATCTTATTTACCATGTGTGTTTAATAGTAAGTATATTACTTACATTTTCGAGCGCTCCGGTGGCCTAGTGGTTAGAGCGTCTGCCTCGGATGCAGGAGGTCGCGAGTTCTTACCCCGGCCGAGTCATACCAACGACTTATAAAAATGGTAATAACAGCTGCCTAGTTAGGCGCTCATCATCAAGAGGTTAGTGTTAGGACTGGTCGGCCTGGTGTCAGGTTAATATGACTGGATGGGACATCATGCTACATGTTTGCGGCATGATGCCCCAGTGCTACGCATCACTATAAACTGCCACACTGCAGACATCGTAGCGATATGACTGAAATATTGTTCAAGCTACGTTAAAAATCCAAATCACACACACACTTCCATTTCGTATGGGTCCAGATGAGACGTATTCGCCATCACTGAATTCGTGGACTTATCATATGGATGATTTAAAATGTCAAACGTGCTTTATTTCTATGGATTTTATTACTCAAAGATGGACATCCTTCCTGGACTGATTTGATCCGAAAAGCACTCATTGGTTTGTGGCTGGGCTAAAGAAATATCATCTTTTTGCGGCCCTAAAAGAGGTGGTGTGAGTCCACTTATAGTCACATGGTTTTATAATCGGGTAAATAAGGTAAGTGAAGGTAATGGGTAGGAGTTTCTTCTTTATCGTCCTCCAGGGATTGTTGGATTTGAACTTATCTCTTATTTTAATGTGATCGGGTAAGGTTTTTTCTAAAAACGTTATCACCAGTTTACATTGATCGACTTTTCTTTAAATAGACCTTTATTCCACAGATAAAAATGTTAATAGTTTGAATTAATCAAATTAAATTCCTCTTAATAAAATCCAAATGTAAAAGCTCATGTGAGAAAGCTGAAAGCTGTACTGTGATTACTAATAATCAGGGCAAAATTTGACACCATGAAAATAGCATATCGATTCTCTTGTTTTCTTAAAAGTCAGATACAGTAACTGTTCTAAAGATTATCAACTCATTGATAGATCATAATTTTGTCATTTTAGTAGGCGTTTGAAAAGGTGATATTAAATATACAAAGCAGTATAACTGTCATATGGTTGAAAGTTTGTACGGTGCTTGTATAGGAAACTTTCAACTTGCATTGTCAAAACAAAAACGAATTATACATGCAACGCAAAGATTTGAGACCTGATGATATCGCAAACTGCCCACATCAAACCAGTGAGACTCTTCTTTGATTGTGCATGTATATATTTTTACCAAAAATAAGCATTTCATGAAATATTTCTTTCTAATAGGGGAAAAACTTCCAATCAGATGGATATCTCCAGATGCAGCCTATAGTAAAGAGTTCACGATGAAGTGTGACGTTTGGTCCTATGGTATATTATTGATGGAAATCATAACAAAGGGGGTTACACCATATCCAGGTATGAATGTCACGAAAACAACTAATTTAAATTGACGACAACATATTGAATTTAGTACGTCTTAAATAAATCAAATATAATTCAGCACTTTGAATTTTCAGGTTTAACAGTAACTATGTCCTGAATATTTATGTGTGAGAGAAAACACATAATAGCTTGTTTTAGAAAATAATAGTATTTTTGGAACGATTAATTTCAAATGTTATCGTCACAGCTATGTTAATAGGAAGCAAAACTTAAGAG
>JAECUM010019911.1:0-17190 GCA_016617855.1 Megalonaias nervosa
ATTTATGCCAAAATGCTTCTGCAAAATTTTTTTATCAAATTTTGTTCTGTTGCTGGGAAGAGATGCTTTTATGTTTTACTTTTTTAAGTAACG
This sequence comes from Megalonaias nervosa, assembly GCA_016617855.1. Lineage (NCBI taxonomy): Eukaryota > Metazoa > Mollusca > Bivalvia > Unionida > Unionidae > Megalonaias > Megalonaias nervosa. Next base: position 94 of record JAECUM010019911.1, read on the forward strand.
GCATCCATATTTTACAGCGATTCAATATTTTTAAGTAACGGCATCCATATTTTACAGCGATTCAGTATCATTTGTAAATAAATTTAAAGGCCCTCAATCCTGGATGCTCTCTGCTAAGTTTATTTAAACCTGATTAAGTGGGGTTTTCTCAAATGATGTTGAACATAGGATTTGTCGACGGGCAGTAATTGAAACTAATATGCATTACATGGCCAGGTGAGATAAAACTAATTTCTTTGTTTTTCGTTGAGTAACGAAAACAAAAATGAGCAAGGGGATCTGATTAAGAGTAAGAAAAACTTAAATTTCCTTTGATAAAATTCTCCTTAATGTGTCCTCCTTTATTACAATATTTCCTTTGATAAAATTCTCCTTAATGTGTCCTCCTTTATTACAATATTTCCTTTGATAAAATTCTCCTTAATGTGTCCTCCTTTATTACAATATTTCCTTTGATAAAATTCTCCTTAATGTGTCCTCCTTTATTACAATATTTCCTTTGATAAAATTCTCCTTAATGTGTCCTCCTTTATTACAATATTTCCTTTGATAAAATTCTCCTTAATGTGTCCTCCTTTATTACAATATTTCCTTTGATAAAATTCTCCTTAATGTGTCCTCCTTTATTACAATATTTCCTTTGATAAAATTCTCCTTAATGTGTCCTCCTTTATTACAATATTTCCTTTGATAAAATTCTCCTTAATGTGTCCTCCTTTATTACAATATTTCCTTTGATAAAATTCTCCTTAATGTGTCCTCCTTTATTACAATATTTCCTTTGATAAAATTCTCCTTAATGTGTCCTCCTTTATTACAATATTTCCTTTGATAAAATTCTCCTTAATGTGTCCTCCTTTATTACAATATTTCCTTCTTATGAGTTCATGTCTATGACTTAATATTCATATGAATTTCTTTTTCTCTTATTCATAAAATTGTGATAATACTCATCCTCTTTTGATAACACACACACATACACAGACATATACATACGCATACACAGACACAGACGACACTACAGGTTTTATGTGAATGGATTATAACAAGTTACTGATCGATTTATTGATGGAAGTTTATGGCACTTGTCTAAGAAGAAATGCTTTGAAGTGATAACTTATTTCTTGTGAAGTTTGTATACAGTGGCTGTAGTAAAATAATAACTGCGTGTTTCGATTTATTTTAGACCTACCCATATATGGGAAATGCAGTCGTGGCGCGGCTTTCAGGACATGACAGGAAGAGGGCTAAAAAGCAGTCAGCATGATGTGCGTCTAGACGTGAGCATGATATGCCTCAACATATTACAGGTAGAGGGCTAGTAAGCAGTGAGCATGATATACGTCAAGATATGACAGAAAGAGGGCTAATAAGCAGTGAGTCATGATATGCGTCAAGATATGACAAGAAGTGGGCTAATAAGCAGTGAACGATGACATGTGTCAAGATATGAAAGGTAGAGGGTTAATAAGCAGTGAGCGATGATATGCGTCAAAATATGACAGGAAGAGGGCTAAAAGCAGTGAGAGATAATATGCGTCAAGATATGATAGGTAGAGGGCTAGGAAGCATTGAGCATGATATGCGTCAAAATATGACAGGAAGAGGACTAAAAGCAGTGAGCATAATATGCGTCAAGATACGACAGGTAGAGGGCTAGTAAGCAGTGAGCATGATATGCATCAAGATATTACAGGTAGAAGGCTAATAAGCAGTGAGCTTGATACGTATCAAGATGTTACAGGCAGAGGGCTAGTAAGCAGTGAGCATGATATGCGTCAAGATATTACAGGTAGAAGGCTAATAAGCAGTGAGCTTGATACGTATCAAGATGTTACAGGCAGAGGGCTAGTAAGCAGTGAGCATGATATGCGTCAAGATATTACAGGTAGAAGGCTAATAAGCAGTGAGCTTGATACTTATCAAGATGTTACAGGCAGAGGGCTAGTAAGCAGTGAGCATGATATGCGTCAAGATATTACAGGTAGAAGGCTAATAAGCAGTGAGCTTGATACTTATCAAGATGTTACAGGCAGAGGGCTAGTAAGCAGTGAGCATGATATGCGTCAAGATATTACAGGTAGAAGGCTAATAAGCAGTGAGCTTGATACGTATCAAGATGTTACAGGCAGAGGGCTAGTAAGCAGTGAACATGATATGCGTCAAGATATTACAGGTGACGGGGTAAAAAGCAGTGAGCATGATATGCGTCAGGATATGACAGGTAGAGGGCTGGTAAGCAGTGAGCATAATATGCGTCATGATATGTTGTAAAAATGTAGCTGAGCTGTCAAATGTCATCACCAATATTTCAAACAGTGCTTTGGTTCCTTCTTTGTCTACTTATGCTTTCCTTTCTTATTAAGACTGTACTTCTTATAAACTTTGTGCATTTTATTTGTTTATAAAATACGTTCTTACGTCCAATACGTATTATATTCTATAGCCTTGATGGTCACGTGACTTATCCGTGGAGGTGCTGTAAATCAGGGAACCTAACGAGAATTTTCTGTACGAGTCTGCAAGAAGGAAATGAGGTCCACGTTGCTCCAAAAAGTTCCATACATAGATAAATGTAGGCCATATTTTGAAACTTAGAATTCAGGATTTTTTTATTTTTAAAATGGCGGTCCTCGAATGAGGGACTCCCAGTATAAACAGCTCTTTTATAGGAAAGCAGAAATCTGGAATAAACGGCCACTTACCTTCGCATATTTTGGGGATAAGGACTGATCTCGGGACTGCAGAGGGTAGAAGCGAACAAGTTACCACCATGTTCTCTTGGTCTCGCAAATACTTACTTCATCTGCGCTTTGAGCCTAACGACTATTAACGAATAAAAGCTGCTCTTCACAACGTTGCGTAGGTTTTCTTGGTGTTCTTGATACAAAATTCCACCAGGAGCTTTTCTTAGTGCTTGACGCGAAAGTCCACCAGCAGGTTTTCTTAGTGGTCTTGACACGAAGTAGACCTGGATTGCACCAATTTCTTAAGACAAGAAGTTCAATATTGTTAGAAAATACTTTTAACCAGAGGTAACACCGACCAAATGAGAATTTTGAAAGGTTGGAAACAAATTTTCAGGTGTGGACTTTGTAATTTCGATACAGCGTTCTACTTTTAAGATCCTTTCATCCGGGATAGTCACCTTTAACAATTCTTCAAAGCAGTTTACTTTTCTGAGAAACAGTTATTCATGTACATATAAAATATCAGCTACGGCCGAGTGAGTTTCCCTATGGACTTTGGTCTAGGTTGTTATGCTACTACCGTCGTCCGCGCGTAAATTACGTTGTTTTAAGAACCGAGAAAAAAGTATTAAATGATGTGTCTAGCATATGCCAATGACAGAGGACCTCTATTTATATAATTTGTCTAGCATATATCAATGACAGAGGACCTCTATTTAAATAATGTGTCTATCATATACCAATAATAAAGGACCTCTGTTTAAATGATGTGTCTAGCCTATACCAATGACAGAGGACCTCTATTTAAATGATGTTTCGAGCATATATATCAATCACATTTTTGGGTTTAAAAAGACCAGCATTTATAAAGATTCTATTTATTCTTGGAACGAATGATAATTTTCTAACACAAAAAGTCGAAAATCTCCTTTTCAAAATGTTGACAAAACGGAGGAAGAAAAAAAAGCAAAATAACATTTATCATCTCAGAACAGACCAAATTAGGTGCCGCAATGTTATCATTATACTTTTGTTTCCACACTTTGACGAATATACTGTCATTGACCACGTCCATGTTTCTGTCCTTCCGAGTGTCCGTGCATCAGTTTTCATTTTGGCCTCATTTCCATCTATGACAATAAATAGCGAGATTAGAAATATGTATGTATTGAGTGTAACGGCACGTCATCACAAAATTTTTGAAGGTAAAAATTGTGCCCCAAACCCTCAAACTTTAGGGGTATATATACCCTTGTCAATCTCCACTGTCCAACGTGAAAATCTGACAGCGACCGCTTATGGGTCATGTTTTGGTGACCCATATTATTACCATAATCGCTAATTTTATCAGCCAATGAGATGAAGTCTTATATCTTCGCATTTGGGAGACGGAGCAGTATCATCAGTGTGTGCCGAATGATTTGATTCACTTTCAGGTTTCTGAATGCTGCATTTTGATTGGTTAATTTAAAGGTTACCAGAACATGACTTCCGAGCGGTCGCTGTCAGATCTTCACGTTGGACAGCGGAAATCTGATTTTGATCTGACTATGATCCTTCCAAAGCAAAGAAAATATTTAGTGGTAGTAGTAGGAGGAGGAATAGGTATAGAGAGAGAATAATATTGCATCTAATATACAAATATTTGTGGAAAGAAAAAATGAAAGGTATTTTCAAAGGAGTATCCTATAGGTAAGCAATTGTTTAAAGTCGGTAGCGGTGAAGTTGCACATGCACCCTGTGCATCTACTTTATATCCACCACTGTACATTATAATTTGAAATTCTTTTCCTTTTAGCATGAGGCTATCTATGTCACACGTGAACGGATTTCCAACGTGGAGAAAACACACGAAACAAGGAGTCCACAGACCAACTACAAGATCCACTGACACTGGAATCGGTGATGAATGAAACCACGAAACTTATAGTTAGTAACATTTTCCATAACGTAAATAGGATGTCTTGACCTAAAGTTTATAAAACTTATAGCTAGTAACATTTTCCATAACGTAAATAGGATGTCTTGACCCTAAGTTTATCAAACTTATAGTTAGTAACATTTTCCATAAAGTAAATAGGATATCTTGACCTTAATTTTATAAAATTTATAGTTAATAACATTTTCCATAAAGTAAATAGGATGTCTTGACATTAAGTTTCTAAAACTTATAGTTAGTAACATTTTCCATGAAGTAAATAGGATGTCTTGACCTTAAGTTTATAAAACTTTCAATACTGATAGTGAGATTGTACTTGAAACTTTCACATTAAACATCTTTCAAAATATAGAATGCACACAAAAATGTAGCGCTTTCTGCTTTCATCTCTAACAAAGTGCTGTAAATTTTGAAGACTCTTGCTCGGGTAAACTTGTGAGTTCTAACCCGGGGTTCATAGTAAACTCTTGTATTTGAAACGTGTATGATTTCCAGGGCTGGCATAAGAGTGATAAAACGTTGGAGTCGAGAAGTCAGTTTGCACTATAATCTTTGCACTCGAATATCTCAAATATTTATCAAGACACATGCATGAAATTCCCAACACTGTCTTTTATGGTACTATCAACTATTAAAATTTTCAAGGCTTTAGATTCAAATGAAATTCAATAAGAAGAGTGTTCAATAGGTATTTGCTCCACGTGTAAGCATTTTCTCGTTCTGAAACTGAATGGAAGACGTTCACCATCTGACGCTCAGTCAGAAATAAGATTTCACTCACATTTGATGCCTCTTAAAATATTATTTCGCCCAACCGAATAAATTATTCCTCCGCATTTCCTTTACTAGGTCGAAAAACTGAGTCGTCTGTTTCTTCTTCGTCCTCTTGCTCAAATGCGGTGTAAATTCCACACCCATGCTTTCCCAACATTGGATAGTTAGCGACACATCAAAATGTTAAAGCACTTTTTGAGAAAAAAGGTTCTCCTCTCCCCTCTAAACCCTGAGGCAGGATATTTTGGTGTAAAATATTTTCGCACAGATGTGCGCGCGATTACGTAAAAACGTATTGACATAAAAAAATATGGTAGGCATGATTCTGTCTATATGTACATGTCCCGATTTGATTTTAAGTGCATGCGAATGTTTTTCTTTGTTTGTAGTATTTTAATACGTGTTTCTTGTTCTATATAGTCTTTTCAGTGCTTACTTTGTTTAGCAGACCTAGTAATATATGAAATTAAGCTAACGAATCTCTATTAAAGTGCAAGTGGTTTGACTAGATTTTTACACTTTTGAAAATCTTTTAGATATGTTTTATGTTTCTTTCGGCACGATGGACTTTACTAAGTTTGCAGTCATTCAACATAATGAGCATGCAATCAGGTTCCATGACAGATTCATTAGTGACATTTATGTTATTCTCCTTTTGTGATTTGTAAAGAAAATTGGGTAATTTTTCAATTACTGCCAACTATTGAAAATATGCCAGAGAAGAAAATCAAAGATAAATTAGTGAAAAGCAATCAAGAAAAGTTAAACATCGTTGGCTTTAAGCTCCGTTCTAGAAACAAATTTCCAAAGGGAGATAATAAAAAATAATTTAGTAATTTCTTTATTTCTTTCCTTAAGGCAAAATCAAAATTCCACAAAGCAGTTAGGCTGACCAACCATACGTTAAGAGGAGTCGAAATATTTATAATATTTGCAATTGATAGTGTATATTACATTTTCATGCTTGCTTCTTGCAACCAGCATTTTGAGAAGAACCTGAATGAAGTTACAAAATGAGAGCTGAAAAAAATTATAGTCAAGGAACTTTAAATAAGGTTACAAATTAGGGCTTAAATTGTTAGTAAACTCCTTAACCAGTTACCCTTAATACATTAACCGAACTGTAACCGATTACCCTTAAAACTATTAACCGTACCGTGACCGGTTAATTGCAACCGAAAATTTTTGAGTTTTTAAAACAGATTATAATTAAAGCAGATTATTTAAAAACTAAATTTAATTTTGTAAACAAACCTGTATTTTGCCATAATATTTCGCAGAATGTCTTCAGTGAAATAGAGATTCAATTTCAGGGCCCATTGTCCTCATTTAGCACCGGACCCACACAACCCTGAAACCGCGACTGACATAAGACCAAGATTTTTTTTCATGATCTTATTCACTGTTATTTTTCCCATCAATTTTTTTAATACTTTTACTGAGTGTTGCTAAGATCTAACCTAAACCTCAGATTTCAACACTAATTGAATGGAACTTTTAAAAGAAGAGATTTTACGATAGAATCTGTTTATCGTGCTTACATGCAGAATGTCATTTATAGATAAAGTAGTGCATCAAATAAATGCACCGGGTGACGTAGGCTGGAAGTTTTGTCTTATTATAATGAAGCGTGGAACAATATGGAACAAAAATACTCACTAGAAATACCAAATGTGACTTTGTTCTAAGATAATAAGAGCGAAATTTTCTTGAGGATTTTTGTATATTAATAACAGTGTGTGGGTGTCTACCTCCGTGTATCTTGGTAACATATAGCGTAGGTGTCTGCTTCATGTGTTTATGTTAGTGCATATTGTCTGGGTATCTGCATCTATGCGTGTATCTTATTAACCTCTTGTGTGGGTGTCTGCATCTGTGTGTTTATCCTAATAACGTTTTGTGTGGTGTCTGCCTCCATGTGTGTATCCTAGTAACTCCTTGTGTGGGTGTCTGAATCTATGTGTATATCTTATTAACTTCTTGTGTGGGTGTCTGCTTCCACGTGTGAATCTAAATAACATATTGTGTGGGTGTCTGCATCAATGTGTTTGTCTTAGTAACATATTGTGTTGGTGTCTGCATCTATGTGTTTATTCTAATAACGTTTTTGTCGTGTCTGCCTCCATGTGTGTATCCTATTAGCTTCTTGTGTGGGTGTCAGCCTCCATGTGTGTATCCTAGTAACTTCTTGCGTGGGTGTCTGCATCTATGTGTTTATCCTAGTAACTTCTTGTGTGGGTATCTGCCTCCATGTGTGTATCCTAGTAACTTCTTGTGCGGGTGTCTGCCTCCATGAGTGTATCTTAGTAACATATTGTCTCGGTGTCTGCATATATGTGTGTATTTTAATACCTTCTTGTGTGGGTGTCAGCCTCCATGTCTGTATGTTAGTAACATAGTGTGGGTGTCTGCATTTATCTTAGTAACGTTTTGTGTTGGTGTCTGCCTCCGTGTGTGTATAACAGTAACATATTGTATGGGTGTCTGCATCTATGTGTCTTAATACCTTTTTGTGTGGGTGTCTGCCTCCATGTGTGTATCTTAATTTCTTGTGTGGGTGTCTGCCTTCATAGCTGTATCTTCGTACCATATTGTGTGGGTGTCTGCATCTATGTGTGTATCTTGGTAACTTTTTGTGTGGGTGTCTGCCTCCATGTGTGTATCTTAATAATTTCTTGTGTGGGTGTCTGCCTCCATAGCTGTATCTTAGTAACATATTGTTTGGGTGTCTGCATCTGTGTATCTTGGTAACTTCTTGTGTGGGCATCTGCCTCCATGTGTGTAAATTGAATAGGTCATTTTTGTAACATATGAATATGATTTTTGGAAAATGCAGATTTAATTTGAAGGCATACTCTCCATAAAAGAATTGACAGAGATCATGTTATAAATATGGTGTGATTTGAAAAACATGAATCTTATTTTTAATGTTAAAAGTGACAATTTGCATAGAGCTAACAACAATATAATAAATCTCCATTACTCCCCTTGGTATAACTGAATGTAATGTCAATCAGTAATTTGTGAAGTATACAAAAATTGTAATAATAAAAACCAGCTAAACTAAATTGCAAGATGTGTAACTGACAGTGTGTTTTGAATGCGAACAATTTTGAATTCCACTGACATGGTATATCTACTGTTGTGAAACAATCCTTACGATTCGTCAAATGTCGGAGTTGTGTACATACGAATGGGTACAAAATACATTGGATATAATCAAGTCTTTCGTGTACCCAGCCACAGCTGTTGTATTTATGTCAAGGTTAAGGCTGTGATCATGCGAACTAATTGTGCTCACAAATGAAGATCAAATTTTCTTTCAAGTACTTGTATGCTATGTTCCCAGTGTGTCCTACGATTTGACTCCTAAATCAATTCCTCTAATTTACAGGGTCATCGACATTAAAGGTACCGCCCATTTCCGGTGAATAGCAAGCCTATAACAAGTCTTCCATGAAATTCGGGTCACACAATTTTCGGAGAAAAGTTGGCAGCCATTCAAGTCCTAGTATGAACCTATTTCCACGAAGAGTTACAATACTCAGTAAACGCATCTGTTAGTCTATAATCAACATGTACGTATAGACAGGCCGTATTGGTCACATACATATACACTCTTTTTTTTTTATTAAACTGACCTAGATGCAGCTCATGCGGGTTTATAAAATTTAAAAATATAAAAACTGAGTTGTTTTACATTATCACTATTTGTGACACGATGGATTTTTGAAAGGTTAACACAATTACACATGACATTTACTACAATACGTCATTGTAATTCCAGCAGAATGTATCAATATTGTACTTTTGCAAAGCACACCTTAATAAATAGTTACGTCTAGTCTTTGTAATAAAATAACAATAAACTACTGGTGAAAGTGACCAAATTTAAAAAAGAAATACTAAATATTTTCTACAAATAAACATCAGAGGAACATTTTTTATTTGATTTTCCTTTTCCTACTGAAATTTTTAGCTTAGACGGAAATTGTTTGGTTTCAAATGGGGAGACATTTCCTTAATATAATGACATTTGAAGACTTATGATCTATGCATCACAGTGAAACTTACTTCAATGATTGTTCTGTAGTGGATTCAACCAGGTAGAACGCATTTTAATTGGCTTATTCATTGTGCATTTTGCTGCATGTGGTACAAAAGTGCATTTTGCTGAATGTGGTACAAAGGTTAGATACTGAAATCTTGAAAACCTAGCACGTAAGAAAATAATGATCGTCACAATCAATATTTTATTTTATCAATATGGGCTTACAGTTGCAGTTCTTCATAAAAAAAAACCCAAACAAACTTGTGCTAGAACTTGGTTAACCTGTAAACCAGTTGGTCAAAGGGGAGGTAATTCATTTGATATCTTGACTGGAATGGAGATCGACATTTTTTAAATGTTGCATTTAACATTCCTCGTCCCATCAGCTTCAATATTTTCTATACCTTCTTTGCTTTGTGTTCAAGTTGTAGCAAACTAAATGAATATATTCCATTATTTTTATTTACCAAGGAAAGAAAGAGGACTACGTGATTACATGTAATAATTCAAAGCAAGGTTTACTAACAACACCTATGTATGTATAACGTATGGGCGAGGCAAATTCTGTGTTAAGACCGTATTCACAACAAACACACATGCAATATATATATATATATATATATAGACTGGTGTAAGGGTCAGAGTTTAATTCCATGCAGCCAGGACCGGAGCACTAGATAATACTATTTTACATAGCTCCTCCCATAACACTATTGATGGTTATCTAGACCCAGCATATACAACCTTGAACCAGACTGATGTATAAACCATAGGAAAATGAAAATAACCTGCAAACACTGGCGTGTGAATCGACGGTAAATACCATGACGGTAAATACTATGATCAAAATAAAACCATGATCAAAATAAAACTAACTTTATGTCCGAAACGTGCATGTATAAAACACTTTTCCCTACATAAATGAATATGCTTTTCGGGGGGTTTCCCATTTTATTGTTTGTATACGTATACTCTTATTTAACTTGTATTCTTTGTAGTTACTCTGTAGGTCAAGCTGCAGGAGGAACAAATCGTCAACTTTTCGTAATTCTGTACGCGTACGTTGTTGTAACTTATCATTCATTGGATTATGTTTGTAATGCAAACATGTTTGAAGTTTATGGTGCGGATAACGATAGACTTGGCCACTCACACCAAGGAATCGTAATCGACGGCAAATGTAATTCACGCCTGGATACGCCTAGTCAGTCTGCAAGATATAATGCTCACTACTATTTAAATTTTACATGTTTTTACGTTGACATCAAATGTCAACGCTGCATGAAAAGGCATTATGTTTGCATGCTCATGACAGTGCTACTGTTTATTGGCACATTGTACTTTTATGTCACGTTTCAACAGCTTGCACGTGACTTAAACGAATTACGTGTTCAAATAACACTCCTACAAGGAAAGTCCAACAACAGATTGCAACTTTACCGCCACAAGGGATTATCGTCGACTTTCACCATGGAGACTACAAAAACAGTGGTAAAATAAAGTTCAAAATGACACGACCTAACATGCTAAAGACTGACTGCCGAACACAAAAAAGTAAACTAATTTGATGCAAGTTACATACATTAAGATATCGAGTGCACCCTGCTATGCACATACACTACATTTAGACAGGGAGTACAGATAGATTTAGATATGGAGTACAAATACATTTAGATATAGAGTGCGCACTGTTATGTACATAAAATAGTATAAAATAATATAAAATTAGTGAAATTTAGTGTAAGTGCGCAGGTGTGTAAGGTTAAGCTTATATAGTCATTCACTTAACAGCGCTAAAACAGTGTGTCTGAAAACAAGGCGTAAGATAGTATTGTCACTCTTCGACCATGTCAGAATATTTGTCGGATCCTAGAACAAGATGGCACATTCGTTTTGCAGAAGCACAGTTACACCAACCTCTGGCCATTTTTGTCCCCACATTTCAAATAATCAAAAGGAGGAAAGAGTTGAAAAGGGAAATCAGTCTATTTAGCTAACAACAAGGGACTTACTTTCGTGCTGTCTTTGTTATTTTTTGTGACAAAAATCTCGAACACAGGCTGATCCAAGTTTCGTGATCTCAAAACTGTTCATTATGTTTTGCTCATCGATCAAAACTTTCAGATTCATTATTCAATATTGACTAACTAGATAAGTTAAATTAAAAAAAGAAAACAATCATCGGACAGAATCACACGGTAAAAAGTGATATAGACTCAAACAATGCGTTAATTAAGCAATTTAGCAATGTGATTTTAATTTTTACTTTGGTTACTTTATTTATCTACATTTATTGCAGAAGGTATTCGGATATATTTGTCTGCATGCATGCATGATGCAATTAAATTTAGGGGTATAGGCATATAATATCGTTCCGATTTATAAAAAGCCTCCCATGGATGTGTGATTTATTTCTAACCAGTTATGTTTACGAAAATTCTTGAAAATAGGACGCAGAATGCATTTTTAAATTTATAACGCAAAATTGATCTATTTTCGTTCCGAAAATTGTTTATCACATAAAAGACATTCATCAAAACATAAAACATAAATGAGCACAAAAATATGTTTAAGCATAAATTATTCTAGCTGTATGCTTCTTTCTAAACTCCATATTCCAGTTAGAATAAAAGCTTCAGTTTCAGTTAATCGCATTCGTAATGTAACGAAGACCCCCTCTCATTCCGATATATTCAATCATAGTACAAGAAATAGATTTTATGCAGAAAAAAATTGTAAATTAGTTCAGTGAAGTGAAGCGAGACGTAGTGCTAACTTATTTTCTGTTTCAGTCATCTAACCGAGAGAATTCTGATTTCTATGACTTCTTTGGCTCAGATAGCCTACCTCATAACAGATATAACGAGGAGATGAAGGATGTGCACGTGGTTCGTAAAAAGAAAGAAAGACAGGAAGTTCAGGATTTCGGAGGCAGAGTCAGCATTAATCGGTTGCACCGGAAACGACGATCACCAAAGCAAAGACGAAAGGAAAAGGACAAGAACGCGAAGGTAAGAAGGACGTGCCCATGTAACACGCTTAACCTACGTGTTCTATGTATGTATGTATGTATGTATGTATGTATGTATGTATGTATGCATGTATGTATGTATGTATGTTTTATGGCACAATCTTTGCTATATAGCGCCTTGCATATGCCAGATAGAAAAAAAATGGTAAAGGCAACAAAACTTACCCAATTCCGTAAGAAGACCAACCAATTCAACCATAAAGTAAATATGGACCATAAGAGAACATATAAAAGGCAAAGATCTTGCGAAAACGTCCTCAAGAGGCACACAAAACAAAGATAAAGGCACAAAGGTAAAAATCAGTACAAAGTCACAATTTCTCTACAAAAGTCGTTTTTTTTTTTAAAAAAAAAAAAAAGCAAAACTTCTCAGGTGGAACAAAATCACGCGCGCACAGACACACGCACGCACACTAAGTCTTTTCTCAAGTTTCCGTTAGGCCTTGATAAATTGCTTCTGGTCGGGGGGTGGGGTGGGTTTGTGGCAAAATTAAACTTTTTGGAGTAAACTATCCTTCATTTGTACTGTGTGCACCATAGTGGTAACTTTTCGATTCTAAATATGGCAACTCTTTCCTTCTCCCAATCGCGTAAATTTCTCTGCTCGTTTTGGGTTTGAGGCTTCATAGTAAAAAAATGAAAGCCGAAATGCATCGGATGTCATAAGTTTGTAGTATCGTGCAATACAATCAATACTCGCTTATAATCCGAGTCTTGGTGCACAAACCCATCTGTCTTTGCATAATGTGCCGGCATATCTTGCCTCTGCAGCTTGTTACGAGTAATATTTAAATAAACAGCATTGACTCTGATATGCAGGTGTATTATGAAACGGCAGATCAGTTTCTTTGTTGTTTCCAGTTGGCCTTGACCTATGTGAGATTACATACGGTACATGATACTATGACAGTTGGTCTTGACCTATGTGAGATTACATACGGTACATGATACTATGACAGTTGGTCTTGACCTATGTGAGATTACATACGGTACATGATACTATGACAGTTGGTCTTGACCTATGTGAGATTACATACGGTACATGATATTATGACAGTTGGTCTTGACCTACGTGAGATTATATACGGTACATGATATTATGACAGTTCTCCAAAAGATTTTGACGAATATTAACACCAGTATTTTACGAATTTTCGTCCTCAAAAAAACAAAACTGAGTTATGTTGAATTTAATCAAATGTTTCTATATTCATTTTATATAAACACAAACAGACGTGAGTTATTATAGGATATCTGCCGCTGATGCTGTTGGATTAATAATTTTGATCGTGACAGCAAGTCGACATGTTTTGCCAGTTCCTCTGAAAATACTCCCATGTGATTCGCTTCCAGACGCATGCGCTTGATAAACAAATCGCAAAATGAAATCGAACTTTGCACCTGTGTCGAGACTTTGATCCCCGGATATCTAAATTTAAAAGGACCGAATTGACTCACCAGAGTCATCAATCTTCTAGATGCAACGACTTATTGAATTAGCTTATGAGTCATAATCCATATGAAACTGGTTTTCCTTTTGTTTGCCACAACCATCAAAGATATTTATATTTAGCGGTTTTATCCATTTCGTTGGTTTGCTGAGAGAGAGAGAGAGAGAGAGAGAGAGAGAGAGAGAGAGAGAGAGAGAGAGAGATTTTAGTAGTATTCAAGGCAGAATAAACATGTACTTATTTAATTGCATCTGCCCTCTGCAAGGATCACCATTGCGTTGTCACAATGAATAATGTTCATGTGTATGTATGTATGTGTATATGGGTAGGGAAGTAGGTAGATACCTTGGCAGGTAGATAAATAGGTACTCTTATGTGGATAGTCAATCTCTACTGCTTCAGAATAGGTACATGTGAATAAATGGTTGTAACGCTGTGACATGGTGTGACTAAAATAACAAACGGCACTTCTTCAGTTAGCTTTTTTCATAGTAAAATATTATTTATTCAATTTATTATACCAGAAGTGCGTCAGTTTACACATATCACATGTACGTGTAGCTCTTATCCTGTCCAACGTATAATCTACTGTGTACCCTAATAATCCTTCCAATATTTGTACGTATGACATCCAATTTCTTATCAAACCTTTGGAAGTTATAAGTGACCGAATTAATTGTATAATAACCCTTTTCATACACGAAACGAGGTCAAATAAGTTTCCGTGTCCTTGGCTTTGACATCAATAAATTGAATGGCATGCGTGACAGACAAAATTTACAGCATCCTACATGTACAATGACCCAAATGCAGTACTGAATTCGTGTTATGCTCATTTGTCTATTTTTAAAATGGGGTTGGGTGCACGCCGATTGGACAACGTGCCAACCAATGACATCAGTCTTCCTTATGAGATTGATCCCTCACTGTGTGCACATGTACATTACAGGACTGCTTTGTCATGCTTTCTATGCGGCGCCGTAGCGGACAAAAGCTGGTCCAATGAGAAAGTTGTAGTTGAAATTTCGATGTCGTATGTCAAAATCCAATATCACGTATTGAATCAAATTGCATACCTTTAAAGTTCTATTTTCTGTGTCGACGTTTTACAGTGTATATTTTGAATCACACAGTGGTGGTTGAAATTTCAACATCATATGTCGAGAATCCCTAATTCAAACGTCGACTGTAACTGTTTGTGATGAAAGTTCCGTTTCTTATGGGGAGTATTTAGATCTCATCTGTTGAATTTCACAGTAACGAAAAGTAGCCTCCTTGTTTAAAAATAACGCGGTCCGTTCACGAGAACGACCTCTAGCGAAGAAATTCATAGTAATTCTCGACCTGTGAACGACAGCTTTCAAACTGTAAATGCATGAAATGTAATTTCGCTTCATAATTGAATACACGAATGATATAGTTTAATACTCGATATTATTTTGAATTGTTAAAGTGGACATTGTGTAATGTTACTTTTAACACGAACACATCATTTCACCACATAAAAATAGCAATTCTGACAAGCACAATAAAATGTCCAACCACCGCTGTGTAATTCAACAGATGCAATCTAATGACTCAACATACGAAATGGAACTTTCAGCACAATCAATATAATTCATGATGATAAATTTAAACTCTCGACATATGACATTAAAATTTCAACAACCGCTGTATAATTCAGAAAATACAATCTAAAAATTTTCAGCCTACGCTGTGTAATTCAACAGATGCAATCTAAATACTCAACATATGAAATGGAACTTTCAACATAAACTCTCTGAACCAATACGTAAATGAGGAATTCTCGACGTATGACATTGAAATTTCAACCACCGCAGTGTAATTCAAACGACACAATCTAAAACCTCGACATAGAAAATATAACTTTCAACCACTACTGTTTAATTCAACAGATACAGTCTAAAATCTCGACCTAGAAAATGAAATTTTAAGGACAAGCATTTTTTGATACAACACGTGAAATTGGAATTCTGGACATAAAATGACATTAAAATTTCAACGGCAGCTTTCTGATTGGACCAGCTTTTGTCAGCTACGGCGCCTCATAGCTTTCGCTTGAATATATACTGACGCAAAAGTAACAACAACAAAATAAGAAAAATCACGGCTCCAAACTCCCAGCCACTTCCCTCCGAAAGTGAAATGGTCGGTCTATGCTTTTACTAGGCGTGAACATTTTCATGTCTAGATTATGTACAGATCTACATTAGTCGTGCATAATAATTACAAGAAAAAAATACTACACATACAAACATATGTATGTATGTATGTATGTATGTATGTATGTCCGACAAGGGGGGGGGGCAACCGGGGATATATCCCCAGGACCGGGGCTTGTAAGGAGGCCCGGACCGAACAACAGTTTTTAATTTTATGAGAGAAACATTTTGTTTGAACAAGAACTAGGAGAGACCCCAGGGCCCGTGATCGCTCTCTACGGCTCTGCATGTATGTATGTATGTATGTATGTATGTGTTTGCGTGCATGAATGTATTTACATGTGCATGTATGTAAATAAGGTAGGCGGTTAATTGGGTGGACGAATGGACATGTGTACTCAGGTGCATATAGATATGTAGGTCCTGGTAAGATGTGTTAATAACTGGGTTTTACTTTAAGATGTGTTAATAACTGGGTTTTACTTTAAGATGTGTTAATAACTGGGTTTTACTTTACATATACAGTAGCTATTAGAAGCACGCACATCGTCACGATACAGACTCCCAGGGTTGCTAACCTTATCTATAGGTGACTCATGTAGTCCGATTCACAAAGCTTAACAGTTGCTATGGAAACTAAGCGGCAAGAAATGCCTTGTTGACATATGTAATTGTATCTTAATTGACTTATTCGTTTAAATACATCCATATACATTTGCATGGAATGGATGGCTGTATACATCCAAACACATTTGCATGGAATGGATGGCTGTATACATCCAAAGAGAGAGAGAGAGAGAGAGAGAGAGAGAGAGAGAGAGAGAGAGAGATCAATTCTTCGATAACTACGTAGTCGTGGAAAAGGATATATTCGTGGAATTGTATGTATATTTGTGAATTAGTTTGCATATATACTGGAAAGCGGAGCGTGGAAAATAAAGTAAACCCACCTCCACCCCCCCCCACCCCCCATTAGCA
>JAECUM010019914.1:0-47583 GCA_016617855.1 Megalonaias nervosa
TATATATATATATATATATATAGTGCAATTAGCAGACAAGATATCATGTGTGGGTCGCACAGTTAGCAAACAAAGCATCGTGTGTGGGTAGTGCAATTAGCAGATCAAGTATCATGTGTGAGCGTTGTTGATCGTGTGCCATGTTTGGGTGGCCACCATGAGTAGTTGGGGTTTTCGATGGGAAATTGCACAAACGGCAAGAAAGGCAGATCAAACTTTTCTCACCAGAGTCTAAATAGTTTGTTCTCAATTATTTTGGTTCACCATAGATAATACAAAATATAATCATGATGTATCTTGCTGGACTGTTCAGATGCCACTGATGGCTCAGATTTTTGTAATGTGTTATACGTGTCATCCTAGTGGCTCGAATATTCAAAAAATAAATCAAACACTTAACTGTGCATTCCTGGCTTTTCGTGTGTGCATCAAATTACTTTTCTACTTTCAGTTGAGGCTCTGTGCAATTTAAAAACCAATCCAAATATGAAAGACCTTTCCAGGGAAATAGAAGGGCGTGTGTATTTTCATCAACAAGTGGTTAGTATAGCAACGGTAGTTGTGATGGTGTAATGGTGAACCCGGTTGGAATAATTGTGGTAGTAGCAGCAGTTGCATTAGATATAATACTAGTGGTGTTGGTGATCATTATGATGGTGGATTACATTGTAATTAATCACAAATGCTGGAATCTAGGTGATTCAATTTAAACTGGAAATGTTTTGTTAGTAATCAAAATCACCCACCAAACCCAACCAAAGAACACTAAAAAAAAAAACTGCACACACATACATGCTTTCGCCAGGACCTATGGCTTAACACGATTCAACTCTTCTGTTCTCTTTTTACTATTTCAAAGCACCTAAAAAGTGATCATATTACATTACACCCAACTCTTCTAATGTGAATTAAAAATGGGGATTTTCTAATTTAATAACTATATTACACCCAAATATGTAATTTTCCATTTTTTTTATTATCTTTTCCAAAGCGTTTCTCAGTTTTTGTCAGTTTTCACTGTAGTTTAAAGTATTTAAGCATGGATTGCCTAAGCACCTCGGTTCAGTGTCTTATTTTAACCTACTTCATTCATAGCAGTTAATTCTGTGTCACTGCTTAACTTTATTTACAAGACCAACGATTGCCGAAGAATGGGAATGCTTCGAATAGAAACGGAAATCCGTGGACTCCCCACCAACGATGGAACGTCCAAACACGGTTTTCATGTGCATGAATCAGGTGACCTCAGTAATGGATGCGAATCGATGGGTAGTCATTTTAACCCACTCAACGCAACACATGGGGGTCCGACAGCTGCATCTAAGTAAGTAACGCAGAAACTATCTGACCGCAGAAACGCTGGCGAGTGCAAGGATATCTTTATCGCATGCATTCGACGGTGCAGAATAATCTGTCACGGGAAATAATCCCGCGGTGTCAAACAAAACCAGTCCAACCTTTTGCAAATTTGAGATGTAATTAAAGAGAATATAAAAACTGAATGTTTGACTTTCATGTAATATCATCGGTAATTCAGAAAAAGGATTACTAGCTGAAATGTTACGTTATGAGTTTACGATGCCTTATCACTACAACAACATGCTTATCCAGAGGTCAGATCGTATTATCGTTTATTCATGATAAAACATGTACATAATCACACTCAAAATTTAACTGTGCATGCCTGCTTCCTACGAGGTTAGTTTATTCAATTCCTTGGGGTATCCACAAATATCAACAATATATGACTGAGTATTAAATCTTAGAAAATCGAAAACGTCCGAAATAACATAATGAACCCCTCTTTTGACTGTTGCGCTCACCTTCGTTTTATTGTCAAACATTATGTACGTATGTATGTTCTTTTCACCTCTAAACAACGGGTTTTATATCCTTCAATAAGTGGTGAGCTCACTTATATACAAATGTGCAAAATGAGTGACACTTAGGAGTATACGTGAGGGATACTTGGAATTTAATGTATGTTATAACAGTGATCTATTCGATCCGTTGCAGTAATAGCATTAGGTAGTTATCATAAATATGGCTCTCATTTCAACATTTTTATTATATTTAATGAACTCAAAATTGGTCATATTTGGTACAAATTCAACTCCGAATGCAACTTTAACGTTTTCTGTCGCTCACTGATGACAAATAGGTCAAATAATTAAGCACTACAAAGCATCTTCTTGTTATTAATATCGTACGTCCACCCCATGCATAAGTTATTGTATAGGAGCAAATGTTATACATAGAGTAGGATTATTAGAAAGTTTTTGAACATATTGTTTAGAGGCAATACATTATATGAGTGAATATCTTTTTGTTCGATTAAAGCACTTTTCCCAAAAGAAGGCATCTTCTTATTATCAATATCGTAGGCCGGCGCATGCACTGTTCTTACTTCTGGTTTTACTTATTTATTCTGTAATTTAATTGCTTGTGTGTTAATTTTAAATTCTTTTTTATTTTATTTTGTTTCATTACATTTTATTGTAATGATAATAATTTTACTGGATTGAAAATTTTTCCCAGTAAATTAGTTCAGTTCTTTTAGCCTGATTAAAACGCAAAAGTATTTGCTTAATTTTAGTTTTAGCTGACCTTGGTTCAGAGATTGGTAAACACAAAGTGAAAACGATTGGTCATTACTAAGGTTATGTTCAGTCCAGGTGTTGGTTCTGTTGTAAGCAGGTTTTTTTTTAAAAAAAAAAAATTCATTTACAGTGTGGGAATGTTTGATTCTCAGTTAAAGCTTATAGTAGCCTACGTGCTAATTGACATGTTATTCTACTACATTGTTCGAATTAGTGATCACTTAGCCCGTCACGTGGGACATCATGTGATCTAAAAACGCGGGTTAAGACAGACATTTTCTAGTGGATTTAGTCAGTCGTAAATAATACCTTGAGGCTGAAAGGTATTGTTGTTGCTGCCATTTTGAATTGAGGTTTTCTTATTTAAAATAATTTATTCACCCTGGAAAATACTTTTCTTCATCAAAATTCTTGGACAAAGACATTTAGTGGAAATTTATTCTGGAATTCTAAACTGGAACATTATAGGTTGTGATTTAGCAAGGAACTGTTGATATCAGTACAACGACTTCATCTGACGTCATCGTCCTCCATCTTGGAATTGCGTCGGGATTCGAACTTCGATTCATTCAGAACTTTTTGGTGATAGGACTTATATTTTCAAATTCCAGGATTAATTTTTGGATTATATTCACAAACTGTAAGTTCTTTTTCCATATTTTACCTTGTTTTCAAGGGAAATAAATTATTTTGTTAAATTTACAAAGCTTGTTGGCTTCACTCATTTCTTTGTTACTTTGTACGAGCCTTTGTCACGTAACAATAGGAACAGCTATGTCATGGGGGTAGTTGTCCAGAGGGTAAATGACATGTGGGGGACGGTGGTAACTGACCAGGTGGTGATTGACTGGGGTGGGTGGTAATAGACCTGGGGGTAGATGACTGGGAGGTAATTGTCCTGTCACCATCTATATGTACATGTATCGCAATACACAATGCACGATACTTACATATCGACATGCCTCCCAGCTGTTTAGATATTTGTTAATGTATGTTGTCAGTAATTATTTTAAATTCAGCTGTGTAGATATTTGTTAATGTATGTTGTCAGTAATTATTTTAAATTCAGCTGTGTAGATATTTGTTAATGTATGTTGTTGTCAGTAATTATTTTAAACTGTGCTGTTTGTTTAGATAGTATCATGCAGACATACTGAAACGCTTTCTCTTTAAGCTATAGTCGTTTTAAATTAGTTTTCTATAATTTTTTCTTACTGCTATTTATATAGGAGCAATACACATATCGATACCTTCGTTAATCAAAGTATCCTACTTGATCGCACTATAAGATTCAGCTTACTCTGATAAAAAAATTAGGTATTGCGATGTCATCAACTGAAAAAAAACATTAACTTCCAGAAACGGTAACATTGTTTTCTATTAAAATAATGTAGTAGTCTCAGCCAAGAGATCACTCAAAATTCATCAAAGAAAGTTCGTTTTCATTCAAATAGATTATACGATCTGATCTTGCACAGTTAACGAATGACGACTGTCATTGAGAAAAAGACCGAGTTTTGAACCGAGTCTAATATAATACCTCCTCAAAATACCCGATGTAAAGCTATGATGGCGCCATTGAGATGAGACAAGTATATTTGTGGAGATTACACTTAAGTTAAAGAACAGGATGACATTTCAAACACGTATTATGATATCGAATAACCTGTGATTTTAATCTTACTTTCTTACGTGTAGTGAAACAAATAACTTTTAACACGCTGCGTCAAAAATTTAGATTCTACATTTAAGTTTTGGAAATTTATTGATAGAGTAAAGGTAAATCATGGCACAATCCAGAGGCGAGTCACCATGTTTTGTGTGACCAATGGTTAGCTCAGAGTATAACTAGAGTCAAACTTTTAAAAGTTCTGGTAGATTTCAAAACTGATCGCTTCCATTATGCAATATGCAAATGCGGACCACATGCAAGACTACCGATGTCCGAAATTGTAAAGACTGACGACGTCCAAGAGTTACCTAATCTCCGAACTGAAGAATACAACAACCAAAGTGCTTCAATGAGCATGGTCAGTTTAAAATTGCACAAAATAATGTATTATTTTCCAAGATATATTTGATTTTTTATTTTTAACAAATAGATGTAATAAGGACCTGTTTTGCTATAAATGAGAGCATAAATTTCTCTTTCAAGCTATTTGAGAGCTGGAATTTTTTTTTTCTGGAAAAATCTCAAAGTCAAAGGTTCAATATGTGTGTTTCGATTATAATAAAATATTAACATGAATCTGTGTCCGTCTAGTTGGTCGGTATATAGACAACATTCTAATACTGTTCTAGGCGCAGTAACAACGCTTAATGCTCATATTGGATTTTTAGAGTACTACTAGACAAAGCAAAAATAGATGACAGTGTCACTCTTGTAATACATTTTGTGATTACTTTAGCCTTTTCTATTTAGCTCTAGTTCTTTGTCGCTGTTCTTTGTACAGTCATGCAATTTAATGGGTACGACTCAACAGAGATATAACACTGTGACTCTCTTTACACCTTGCAATAATTCCGTTCGCCCTTAGCATTTATGTCACTTTCTATGACAGCGTGATATATACAGCTATGAGGTCTGATGTGTACACTCGGTCTGAAGGATTCTGCAGTGTTAAGGATTATTCCATGGAGTACCAGGCGATATATCTCATCACACAGAATTCTTCTTAAATACAGAACACAATTATTGGTAGGATTTAGAAGAACTAAAATTACTTCAGGTGTGCTAGAACACCTGGGAAAATTTATCAAAGCTTCTCATGTGCTACAGTATTGTATTTTTATTGTTTCCCCTTCACACCACAAACCCAATGAATATTACATACATCTATGGATAGTGATGCCTTTCATGTTAAGTATAATAATTCAGAAATGAAGTATATCAAAAAACGTATTCTTCAGAACAAATATTTCCATTTCTATTGATTCATTTACAAGTATATACAAAAGAGAAACTGGATTTCAAGTTATTAGCTTTTAATGAACGCAGAGGCATTTCTATTCGATGCAGGCGCAATATCAAGTCGTTATATTGCTTATTCTTGTTTTCCACAATGTGCCAGAACATATAGTGTTATACTTGTTTGTCAGTACGTACGTCTGTCTGGTGAAGTTTTCACTTTCATTCCATTAGCACATATCAAGAGTTATTTTCTTGGGACGGGTGGGTTGGGTATTTGCATTTTATACAATCGGGAAAGGTAATTTATACGTTATGTAATACACACTTTTTCAGCATGCGCCACTTTGGTGATTTAGGAAATGTGAACAAGGTCAACACGGACGCTGGAGGTTATGTGAAGGAAGCATATGAAGATCAATTATTAGAGCTGGTAGGACCTAACGGAATCATCGGCCGGGGCATTGTGGTAGGCTTTTAATTTGTTCGTTTACTTATTCTGCATTTTGATTTTGTACTGACATGAATGATCAGAAAATAGATACAAAGTATTTTTCTGTACAATATGCCTTGATATTATTGTACAACGAAATAGGCCCATTGCCAAATAACTGACGAATTTTCAATGACACGTTTGATATCTTGTAAAGCCGATTTTATTCATTGTTTAAGGTATTCGACTCATTACCAGAAGGGTATATATTCGTTTTCTCCAACGGATCAGTCGAGTTCGGTACAGTTGTGTGTCCTTCGCTAGGCAGTCTTCAAAGTGTTGCTGTGCCATAGAAAACACACACACACACACACACACACACACACACACACCACTTTTAAGAAGCTGGTATCATTTATCTGAATGGCCATATTAACATTCATGGTTTCATTGGTTAAATTCGTCCTTCCAAATAGCTAAAAGCATTTACTAGTTATCATGCTAGAACTACGTCACTTAGTTTTAAAAGCAAAGTTTGTTCACCTAATTAGAATTAATTCAAGCCCTACCATTTGAAATAATTTATCTGACTGGCCATGATTGGTGATCATACCAGTATACAATATTTACTGAATTTTCACGACTCGTAATGCAACCAATCAAATTTATTTTTCAAAATCACGATTCATTGTTAGACCTGCCAAATTAGTTCGACCTTTAAAGGATTGCCTGTCAGAAATACAGTTTTCACTTTTGAAAAACATAAACCAATCTGTAATCACATACATACGCTTTTGTTATGACACAACTAACGCGATGTGCTTTCCTGATGGCCGAAAAATGTAATTGACAGGATCTAGTTCCAGCTGTTGTTTGATTTCGTTCATTACAGTGTGCTACAAAGCCTTTAATGATGGCATGTAAGTGACATCCTCAGGAATGTTACGTAGCATCAGGATAATAGCACGGTATTTCCGCAATAGTATTTGCCATTAACGGACACTATCAGCACAAAGGCTAAACAAAACAAAGGCAAACCAAACAAACAAACAAACAAAAATAAATTTCAATTAATTATAGACGAAAGTAAATACGTTTAAGTGGTGTTTATAATTCCATGGTTTAAAGCATGTTATAAAGCCCAATTTCTTTACAGTCTTTGAATTTAATTAACAGAATGAAAGTCAGTAAACTCTTCATTGTCTTCATTGTTGACAAGTCGGTTTATAATCTGAGGAAAGACGAAACAAACTGATTGTTAATGCATGTAAAAAAAAGAACATAGTTCATTGCTACCAGATTCCTGATACAATGTTTATCATAGATAAAATTGTCTGTATAGCCTGAGTATGCTAGTTATTCGTATTGCACCCTAGTTCTTTACATGTGCTTACTGTAACATACACGAAGAATTAGGCATTTTCTTTGAAAAATGTTTTAAACTCAGTCCAATATTTTGAAGAGAGTACTTGCACTTTTTGTAACTCTGGATACACATACCGCTCCGGTGACCTTGTGGTTAGAGCGTCCGCCTCGGATGCTGGATGTCGCGGGTTCGAACCCCGGCCAAGTCATACCAAAATGATACTAACAGCTGCCTCGCTAGGCGCTCAGCATTAAGAGGTTAGTGTTAGGACTGGTCGGTCTGGTGTCAGGATAATGTAACTGGGTGGGATATCGTGCAACATGTCTGTGGCATGATGCCCCAGTGCTAGACATCACTATAAACTGCCACATTGCAGATATGGTAGTGATATGACTGAAAATTTTTTAAAGCTACGTTAAAAATCCAACTCTCTCTCTCTCTCTCTCTCTCTCTCTCTCTCTCTCTCTCACACACACACACACACACACACACACACACACACACACACACACACATAGACACACACATACTTTGGATACACAAAGAGAAATTTCCTTTGGTAGTATCCGCCTGAAATTAAGACTTATTGCTTAATCCGAATGATTTGTTTTCTCTTGTTTTTTAAAATCTTTCTTGGAATCTACTATGTAAACATAAGATCAACTTATGCTATATATTTATTTAAAGAATGCACAAAATGTTTTCTCTACTGGCTATTTTATATGCGTATTTAAATGTTCAAACTGAGATACAGAGAAAATTTTAAAGGTTTTGTTATATTTGTGCAGTTGTTTGATTTGAAATATCTTGAATGGTGACATAGGCTGCCCTAATATAGTTGCACGGGATATGCGATGTGACAGGTTTGTGCTGTGATACATTTATATAGTACATGTATACTAAACGCTGTATGCTTAATGACTCGCGATAACAATCATAGCTAACTTATCCAATGCCAGTCCTTTGGACAATCGCACCACAAATCAAGATACAAAGGACATACTGAAATTTTCAAATGCTATATAGATTTTAATCACACTATCTCGTAAATATGCATACCACCACGTATGCCATATTATAGCGTTAAACCAAAATACTCACGTAACAATTGAATTCACACCGTCTTGGTTAGCTCAAACTGCTTTAAATAAACCTATTTGCCCCGTCTTCACCAACATGAGGCAATAATTAAGTTTAGCACCAGTTTGTCACTGTGTCACTTCAGTCAATCGGGTATAATATCTTACATGAATTTTAATTGCATTTTCATAAAATTGGTTGAAATACTTTCCTAAATTATTACATTGATTCACCATGTTGCAGAGCAACAATCTATTGTAGAATCAGCTACATTCCTGTATTTGCCTTGCCTACGGGCTAATTGGTCACATTCGTCTGTCTGACCAGCCTTAATGTATGCTCATATTAGTCGAACTCTTTTGCCTAACCCAGTTAATTCCAGGGTTGACCAAGACGAATTAGTGTTAATAAGAGCAATGGACCAGGTTCCCAAGACCTGAAAATAACGCTCTTGGGTTATCTCGCAAAATCTCGCAATTCCAAAACGAGGCGCTCTCTCTTGCGAGATTTACAATGAAAAAGTCAGAACGTGTGTGTGTGTTTATTTTTTTAAACAAAAGCATATTGAGGAATAGGTTTATCATTATTATTATCATTATAATTATTATTATTATTATTATTATTATTATTATTATTAATCCTCTTATTTGTTTATCAACACTATAAGTACATGTACATATGCGATGATATTATGCAGACTTCCAATGCCGATCTCCACAACCAAGTCAAATAAAGTACATTTGACCAGCAATGAGAGCCTCGTTTTGATATTTTTTTTGCGCTGGGTATCAGGAATGGTACCTTGTCCGAAACGGGTATTTAAAAGGGGTCCATTACTAAGTACTTAAAGTGCTGATTCAGCCAGTCTGATGTAGAGGTACCGGAAACCATATGCGAAGTTACAGCCTGTTGATTGAAGCGGTAAATTTTCATGCATGTACCACTGCATTACTGACTTATTGCTAGCTTTGTTCAACCAGACACTCACGTGATTCTGAGAGATCTAAGCCGAACGAGAGTTTAGTGATGGTGTGCACAATTGATTGTTCTCAACAGGTGTCGCGTGTTGTGTCTTGTGTTGCACTCTTGGGGAGGTTTGTACGCCGAAGCAAGCATCTGTTCTATCATTACATATTCTATCTACCAGGTCGACATTACAAATAGAAAGCAAAATGCATATTTTTGCTTGACCAGACTGACGTTCCCAGCTCAACTTAGATATTGATTAAGCCTGATTCAACTCGAACATTAGACCAGGCTGTCAACAAGGAGGGAAACGTAAATCAACACTATTTCACAAGGACTATATGTTAACACTTTTAATGGCGGAAAATGCCTCGATTCACAATGAACAAAAATAAGCAAGGAATATGCATCTGTCTGAGTAGGTCTTTATTCCGTCATTGTTTTATTTTTTTTAAAAAGTATGTTTTTTGGAATATGCATCTGTCTGAATAGGTTTTTATTCCCTCTTTGTTTTTATTTAAAAACAAAAAAAAAGTATGTTTATCTTTGCTGGCACTGTGAAATGTGTGGTAGCACGAATATGCATGTAAGCATTTAAAAATGGTATAACATTGTCCTTTCCGGAAAGGAAAAATATCTCTATAGGAATGGGAAAAATAGAAACTCTACTTGGACCGACTCTTACTCTGTTTGATTCAGATACTTATGTCATTTGAAGAAATCATTACACAGTAAGCATCGTACACGCTCAAAGCTGTGGGCTATCTCATGCGTTCCTGCAAATCGGCTTGAGACGGACACATTAGCATGTATTTCCGGCATTTAAACTGAGTCTTAACGTATCTTCCTGTGCCATAATACGTTGTTGTTACATCTCAATAAACTGTCTCATCTTTGCCGTTTCTAGCCTGTACATCGAACCGTATCTACGTAAAAAGTATGGTACGATGATTTAATATTATAGACACAGCAATTTAAACAGATCTCTTCTCTAAAATAGGTCATTATAATAATTTGAACAAATTAGGTGCTATTCGGGCCGTTTGAAGCCCCCAAGAAAATCATTAACATTTCTGTTTTGGTATTTTTTTTTATTTTACTGGAATTTTTTTTCTGAACAATGAAGAGTGATAATTGCATATAGTAGAAAGCAGTACTACAACCTCTGAAAGATAAAACGACTACTGAATTCAGCCTTTTGGCTTTCGCGTAGGAAGACAAAGCAGACAAGTGTAATTCGGCCGGTTCCAGAAAGGTCGCTTGTGCTAAATATTCCAGTCAGTTCATTAATATGGAGTTATATCTTATATCTTATAGGCTTAGTTTATTTATTATTTGTTGTGTTCAGAGTTGTCTAACAAAAGTAAGCTATTCGCGATGCACCAGAACTTCTAACAAATGCACTGGAATTTACAACAAATGTAGAATAATGAAGGAAGTATATACATAAATAACTTAGTGTAGTGATAACTTAGTAAGACTCGATTAAAAAGTATAATGTTAACAAACTGGATCTAGGACATGTCGTTCTTGTCACCTTGTTCTATATCTTCATTTAGTTGAAAGTAACTATTGACAAGTTACAAGGTTTCACTCTTCAGATTCTGAAATTAAATAATTATACAAATATAAACACATTTTTTTTAACAGTTAATTAATATTTATATATACATGTGTAGCATGCACAATTAAAAGTTGGTGCTGGTGTAAGTTAAAGCATATCCTTTAAGTACTGGATGGGTAGAGAGTTAGTCCATATTTATAGTGTAACTGTGCACCTGTAGACATTACAGTGCCAATGGCAACAGCAGATTTAAAGACAATACAACAGTTGATAAAGGTCAATACAACATCAAATTAAATTATAATACAGTAGCAGACTACACGCAAATGCACAATTTTTGTTATCTCTGAGCATCTGTATGTAACACATCACAGAGAGGAGTACACTTAATAAGTTAAATATGGAATATGACTATTTGTTAAAAAACATACACAATGCTATTGATTACATCCGATTAAAAATCATAGAATATGAATAAATCATACCCAACATCTCGTTTAAAAAGGATGGAGCATAATAGTACTCAATGTAGCCACTTACCGACGTTTGAAACACCTTGTTCGGGAAAACTGTAGGCATTGGATGCTCTTTTGATGGCCCACTTCTATTCACAAAATGATCGGAACACACTTGGCTGTTAGCTGTGTAAGTGAAATCTTTCCGTACTAGCCGTGACCGCTGAAACCAAACTCTGCGTAGTTTATATCTTGCAGGAAATCTGTGCAATGATATTGTTTTCCCATCTACTTCCTTCCCTCTGAAATTGCTACAAATGCAACAATACTTGCTGGTTTTTGCCACAGGAATTCTTTGGCAGCTGATGAATGGGTAGCCCACGGAAGTTGAAGCAGCAGCTAACGCATGCGCAAAAGATGCACTGAAGAGTTCCTACTAGGGGGAGACAACAACCCTTATTGAAAAGGCCTATAGGTTGTTCATGTGATCCAAACAACAACCCTTATTGAAAAGGCCTATAGGTTGTTCATGTGATCCAAAATGTCGCTGCCTGCACTTTCCATCGTATTATATGTCAGACGATCACGTGATGCCAACAACCTATATAGAGAAACGGCTAATGATAGTTGTTTCCTTTCGACATTCCAGACACTGCCTTCCAGGAAATTTGATACGATCACATATTTAAACAATAAATTCAATGTCTGTTAGGATTATTGATATCAAATAGTCGTTTCTAAAGATAAACTTACACAGTAATAAAACAACTAACATACTAGAGCAGGAAAAATGAAATTCATATGGGAGATAACTGATGAGGGTAAAGAAGCAGCAGCAGGGAGGGTGAACAGACCACTGTTACAATTAAGCCAGAATCTGCTTCAATTATATACTTTTCGAGCAGACCCTCTTTTTCTCTGTCTGCTTCAAAAATATCTCTTACATACATGTGGTCGCCCCTCCCTGCTGCTGTCGATTTGAAACCAATGATTTAAATTCAAAAATAAACAGCAGCTATGACGTTCAGTCTAGCATTCCTCTGGGTTCCTTCTGCCGGTAAAGTCTTTTGCCAATAATATCCTAAGAGTCCGTTATTGAGGCCTTAAGCCCACAGGGCATTCTTTCATCGGTTAAGACCTGTCTTATAGTCCACAGGCACCTGATTGAGACTTTTTGGTCCGGCGGACATTCTTTCTGAATGTCCCTATGTGGGTACCCTTCATTGATCACGACTTCACATCATCCTGCTGTTTATTTTAGGGACGCAAGCGCATAGACCCCCCCCCCCCAGCGAATTCCTAATGTGTGAAACGAAATATTAGAAATTCAGAGGGCTGTCTAGGCATTGCGATTTCATGTAACCCCCCCAAATCAAACCCGGGGTAAGTGCAAAACTGCACTCACCACGTTGTTCAACATGGTGAAGGTTACATGAAATCTCATGGGGTGCTTGCGTCCCCAATTATTAAGTAAATAATAATTATTAAATAAAATGGCATCCCAGGGCCACAAACCATCGACAGTGTCAGTCATGGGTTTGGAACTCAAGACCTCGAGTACGAGAGTCAGACGTGCTACGAATGCACCATTGTTCCAACTTACAAATACACGTTTCAAAAATAAATATATAGCTATCTTAGCCCTGACTCTGTCACTGCAGATTCTGTGATCAGTATTTATCTGATTCTGAATAAAATCTGTAATTTTACATATTTCTGCCGTTTCTGTCTTGTTTGAATATTATACTATTAACCCTTGATTTCATCAGGACAGAACTATCTAGCAATGAATGCATGGATCGGTATTATTCAGTTTATTCCGGTCTGAACAAAAAAATCAATAATGACTAATGTCTATAGCGTGGTTCGTCCTGATTTTAGGCAACAGATTTTTGTGGTTTGATTATATAAAATAGGTAAATTTCTCAGACTTTTCAGAGATACAGGGCTGGGAAATCGAAGTCAAAGAAGAACATGACTGTATAGATATGAAACTATTAATTATCTATGAACCGTTTTATCCTTGACTGTCAAGTGAAATAACTGCTTCATTACTCTATGAGTTATTCAGTATCAAGGACCAAATATTCTATCAATACCTATACGATATCTCGACCTAGGGTCGTGCAGATTTATCGTGATGAAACCAAACGGGGTAGATTGCGCGTGTGCAAAGAAATTCTTAAATTTATTCATGTCCATGTCCCCTGAACACCAAGTCTGATAAATATTTCGAAGCGTATGTGTATCAACTCCGTTAAACACAACTAAAATATTACAGTTATCCCTGATCACTTTTGGAATTTGTGTATAACGCTGGGTAACATAAATCACGTCTGTGTTTTTATGTCTGCCTCTGGAAAATATCCGGGCAGGATTTGATTGTTTATCCAGCATGGCATCATCGTATACTACTAAATTATTAATACTTCCATCAAGGTCATCTACAGGTGGCACTTCATCAATATCAGTTATAAAGTCAATAACGTCACTGTCTTCATATAACGATTTTGTATTTTCAATAAAATCCTTAAGTACTTCATAGCATCGCTGATCATCCACGGATGGAGCTACTAAATATAATTTCTCCCACTTGAGCCATCTCATTATCAAATTAGGCAATAATTGTGTTTTGCCTGATCCAAATGGACCTATTATGATTGCCCTAATAGAATTCGGTAGCGCTGGGTGATGCTTGACTGGTTCTTGTTTTCGTGTCGCTGAAAAGTCAATCATATCTATATGATAAATGATATGAATCTATATTGTGTTCGATGCAGGGCAGCCACGTCCACCACTGGATTAACAACAATAATAGCAAAAAATAAAAAACGCGCACTTACAGGTAAGTGTAAAAAGTGTGGCACAAAAAATACAAATTTATTTCAAACACAGCGACAGGAGGTGATATCGCTGCTTCGTTGGGAAAATTACCAGGGGTTCCGTGGGCGAAATATCCCGGGGAAAAACACTTACCAGGATATAATTACTGTGGACCTGGAACTCGACTCGATATCCGACTTAACGAACGAGATCAACCAAAACCAGGAGAGCATCCAATAAATAAGATTGATCAAGCGTGTCATGTTCATGATGTTGAGTATAAAAGTAAAGATTTACAACAACGGCATCTTGCAGATGTGAAGCTGATTCATGCGTTAAATTCTATACCTGATAAATCTCTCAGAGAAAAACTCGCTAGTTTTCTAGTAAAAACTGCTATGAAAGGTAAAATAATTCTAGGGTCTGAGTAATTAATTATATAACTATTATAATGGAGTCCATTTATTATAGCCCAAGAGGATATTGGAAGGGCAGAGCAGCTATTAGTAAACTCGCTACAGCAGCAAACGTCTCACGTGCTGTTGCTGCAGCATGGTTAGCACGACAGGCAATATGGCAAATCTATCTGCGTCCACCTAAAAAAATTCAGTACGCGTATTTTGATGTCAGGGTTCCCAATAAAGTTCATCAAGCAGATATTTTGTTTTTACCACATGATACTATTAAAACACGTGGACGTCAATCACGCACATACAAATACGCGTTAACTGTCGTTGATGATGCAAGTAGATATAAAGAAGCGGAGCCGCTATCAACAAAAACAACATCTGAAGTTGCATCTGCGTTTGAACGAATTTATCAACGAGGACCATTACGATGGCCACAGTTGCTACAAGTTGATCCTGGCAAAGAATTTCTTGGTACAGTATCATTGCTGATGAAAAAACATAGTGTCAAAATCAGACGAGGACACACTACAATTCATCGTGATCGGGCAATCGTTGAACGATTTAATCGAACACTCGCTGAGCGGTTATTTGGATATCAGTATGCGAAGGAAATAATTCAGAGCGACATGAGATCTCGTGAATGGGTTGCACGATTACCAAATGTGATAGCTGCGTTAAATAATGAAATTACTCGTGCAACTTCTATGAAACCTATTAATGCAATTACAAAAAAACATATACCCCGTAGCGATGGGTACGGACAACGACGTGACTTTTCAAAACAACCAGTGTTATATAATGTGACTGTAAGGTATTTATATGAACCTGGTAAACTTGAAGGGGGTAAAAAAAAGAGCAACTGATCCTATCTGGAGTGTGACCACACATAAAATTTCTAGCGTGGTTAGATCCACGGGTAGACCTGCCATCTACAGACTGGATTCAAATGCTCCTCAGCGTGGATTTGTGCGTGAACAATTACAAGTAATTCCTGAGGACACACAGTTACCACCACGTTCACTTTTGTAAACTAGCACCAGGGCGTCTAGCGCCCCGATGTCGATTACATTCAAGACATGTCAATATGACATTATCACGTGTATGACCAATACTACTATTAATCCTGTCTACGGTGAACTGTCTTGGATTATTACTCGAATATTCCCACAGCATATTACAGTTACAACTTGCACAATGATTATTCTGTCGTTGTTTTAGTTTTATAATCAATTCAGTATCAATATCAAAGTCGCGATTATTTTTTTTTTGTCACATTGCTTATAACCAAATAGTTTTTTTCTTATTACGCCATTACTAGCAGTTTGATTATTATTTTCTGTAAAATTCATAATAACCCTGTGTAGTTGAGATATTCTTCTAACTCGAGACACTGCGAGATAAACTAAATTTGACCATTCGATTCTATCATCGACAATCCAGATATTTGTATCAGTAATAGTTAGTCCTTGTGACGAATGAATCGTTATAGCATATCCTAATTTCCATAGAGTTTTATCCATGATCAACGCGCTCTCAACAACATCAACATCAACTAAAACAATATCATTTAACACAAGATTTTGTTTCTCATTTGTTCCTGGAATCTCAACATGAACATTCTGTTGTCGAGTATCCGCTGGGCGATAACACAATGGTACAGGTAGATTTGAAAACTTTTCTTTATGCAACAGAAATAATTTCTCTTGCAATTCATCACGAACTATTTTTCTACTCGCAACTATTAAATCATTTGGTGTCCACAAATTCCAAAATCGTTCACAGGAGTTTCCGGAATTATTTCACGCATTATCTCACATTGTATTCTATCTGGCTGTAGTCTGATTAATCTTTTAAATTCTTTCAGAGGTTCATCAATAGCTCTATGATCATCATTTATTTCTTCATAATAATCCACAAATGATTTTAACCACTCATGTGGAGATTGACCAACGAAAGGTGGTGGTTGACCATGATCGCCGCACGTAATTATCGCAGTATTTTTCGTTAATAACCAATTAAGAAATATGTTTAGTGTTTCTAACGATACTGTACAAATTTCATCCCAGATGATGATTTTGGGAATATATTTCTCACCCATTCGCTCAGGTGTCCACGTATCTCCACACCATCTGAAGAAACTATGGTATGTACACGATTTTTCTCCTCGTTGTTTTATTTCTCTTGCTAGTCTGTGTGTAGGTGTCAACACAATCATATCTGAACTCCGAAATAATTCAATGGCACGTGTTGTTTTACCAGAACCTCCAGGTGCATTGAGATAAATGGTTTTATGTCTGGCCACTGAATCGAATACAGATGGTGATGTTGATACTGGTATTTGATTGTCATCACCGTAGTATATTTCTTTGATATTAACGTCTGCTGATTCAGAATAATCGAGTATACTTTCCTGTTTTATTCTGCATGATCCCCATTCACCATTACCGAGTAACGGTTTTACCAAATCCACGTACGCGCTATTTATATAAAACGAATCCGTAGCAACTCTGACAGCGTAACAAGAAAATCTATTTATCATCGATAATAAATTTATAGAAACGTAAGCAATCATAGAAGATCTTAAATGAGTAAATTGCGGTGACTCACCATCAGTATAACTCACGATTGTACCTAATTTAATTCCTTCTGATGAATAAGCATTACTTCTGCTTATAAATGTTCCTTTGTTCGTTGTATCAGTAATTATAAAATCTAACTCAGCATCATCCAGGATTAATTTTGTACAATGTCGTTTATGATCATACGAACCACCTTGAGTAAATTTACCAATTATTTTTCTACCGAGATCTTTTGCAACTTTATTTTCATAATCAATTTTATCCCAATCTTCATCTGGATCTGTCGGTGAATGTTTCTTTTGTTGTGGTAACCAAACTTGTTTCTGCGGATGATATGATATAATAGCTTCACTTACAGTCAACGACACTAAGATTTCAGCATCAAGCATGTATCGTAATAGCACTATTGGAGCCCAATATTTTTCTGAGAAATGTCTACCAAACCACGCATAAACGATTGGATGAAGATTATTACAAAACTTAAATGATTTTACACAAGCGAATCCAGTTAAATGCGAATCCAGTTAAATCAAAATCAGGTAATGGTCCATTTATCGCAACTCTTGTCATTTCATGTGTCGGATGTCCGAATCTTTTGATATATTCAGAACAGTCTCCGTATCCAAGAAGACTCCCAGGATAATACGCAACCATATCAACCGATATAACTTTACGATGATCGTCTTTGGTATTCCATAATCCGCCATGTCCATATTCGACACAACTATGCTGAATATCTTCAAGGAATTCTGATCGTGTTGGTTTCCATGAATTTTACTTCTGAGCGGCGTGGGCAGCAAATGATGGAACTGTAAAACAATTATTCAATAATCGTTCAACTTCAGCATCATCAGAATTATATTTCAGTGCAAGATTCTTCATTTCTTCATGCAGAGATTCTCTACGGTAAATCTCCCCATTAGGTTTTACAAATTGATCGTAATTCACGGATTCTGAACTCTTAAATAACCAAACAGATACAGGATCATTCTTACTGATATCGCTGATAGCATCGAATATATAATCGTCATAAAATCTGACTATTCTATCTCGTGGAAATATTGTTACAGCATCAGTCCATGCATGTGCGTTATAATCAATGATTGTTATTGGAGCTCCTCTTAATGTGTATTTTGACGCATATAAAATCTCTCCGGTTAATGTTTTTACTGTTATTGGAAATTTTAATTTTTTTTTTCTAGTTCAGCGACGTCCTTGATAGATGCTCCGGTATTCTTAACTGTTTCTGCCCATGTATTTATTTTTTTACGTCTTATATCTGTTAAGCCATTCCCACGTATTGCTTTTTTGAAGTGCTTCATAACTCGCTCAGCTACACAATTTAACCGTGATAATTTCATCGGTTTAAGATCTTCAATGCTGGGTTTATCATTTAACGGATATATCGCATAAACAACTGCGGTTACAGGATATTCTCGTTCATAATACGGTTTATCAATACCGGTTAGCACACCTGGCTTGGATTTTTTATCCAATATAACAGTTTGTCCTGATTGTGTTACTCTGACAGGTTCACGTTTATCACGGATAATCCAAATATCATCATCCGTCTGCACAATAAATTTGATCAGAATAATATATCGCTGATCATCGAAGTAATTAATAATACTTCTTCCTCATTCGTCATTCATCTTAGTGTGAACGGTATCTCTGATTTTGAATGACGACCAAGTATGAGTAGCACCATCATTTCGAAATTCTTTTTTAGCTTCATGAATACGATCGGTTATATCATCATTCATCAAAGCTAGGTCTTGCATTGAGTATTTTGATTTGGATTTTGGTAATTTATCAAGATCAAATCTTGCTCCCGCCGAGACGGCGGAGGGTTCAATTACGGATAATCTCTTAAATTCCTTCATATAATAATTAAGACAGGATTTATTTAATTAGATTTTCATTCATAATATATGATACAAACAAATAACAAATGCAACTGGTTAATGATTGGGTTTTCATCTCGCTGCAATAAACCATGCGTAAAAGAATTCTGCGGATATCATATGCAGAGTTTTCGACGAAGAAGCACAGGACCAAAACCTTGCGCTCGATGTGGTGTTGGAGTCAGAGGAAAACTCAATTATGCGTGCAATAAGGCGGTAAAAAATACAGAGAGATGAAGCGGTATTATAATGAGAAATATGGACCATCAGTATCTCCGTTTAAAACCGTAAATGATTATTTCGTTAGATTTCAGAATAACCGTTTAGAAGAATGATATCGTATATATATGGAGCAGAATGAATTTAGGATACACACCATCATTAAGAATTATGAGGCATCTCGTAGTTGTATTATCAGACACTGTCAACGAAAAAAACCAGTTAGTAATATTACTAATACTGGATATCTTATACTTAACACAAAGGGAAATAAACCTTATTATTCTCATAGATTTGTGTTTGAGTGTTTTCATGTGCTGATCGAAAATGGACTTGTAATTAATCATATTGATCAAAATAAACAAAATAACTCTTTATGTAATCTTGAAGTTGTTACACAAAGTCAGAATTGTAAGATAGGAAATACTGGTATTTCTCCTAAGACCCCGAGGTCGGTTATATCTACAAATACAGAAGCAGGTGAAGAAATAATATTTCCATCAATGAAAGCGGCTGGTAAGTATTTTGATATTGTCACATCTTCAGTGCGTTTTGTTGCAGAAGAAATAATTAAATCAGCATTCTCAAAGAAATTCAATCAGAGAATCAAATTTAGATACGCTAATAATTAATTAAAAGCATACAATTAATAATGAACACAAATTTTATTATTTATGATGTTGATAAAATCAGTATTGCTGATAAATTACCTCCGTAGACTAAAGTCAAAATTACTGAAAGAGATGATATTACTTATGTAGAATTCATTGATAGAATTTACGCAGGAAAAGGATTCTCACATCGATCATGTTCCGTCATGCCTGTTTCACGTGATGAACGTGCGCGCCGACGATTACAAGAAAAATTCAGAGCGAGAATACACAAAGAATAATCCGTGGATTATAAATTTATTCTTGTCTTCTGAAAATCATGAATTCACTGATTTACTCGTGCAAATAATTACCTCATTAAATTATTAAGTGATTTTAAAAAAATAAATTTATATTAAACAAATAATTTATAATATAAAAAGTAATGAACCACGAAAACATCACATCAATTATTGCTGCTATTAAGCAATTACAACACAGCGGTATGAAAATACCTGATGAGCTTGATCCTGAAAAAATAATGAGTGATTTTGAATCATTACAAATTCGAAAATCCGAAAATAGGTATACACTGCCTTCAGATTATAGATTCATAAAGTTAATCCAGCAGGCGATGTTACGATCGCTGGCAGCAATCACGGATACGCAGGTGAAATTATTTGTTCCTCTTTCACGGGCCATCGAAAAGGTTAGGTCGGAATTATCTCACGAATACGAAACGAAAAGACTCGTACACGCTCGCATAAAGCAACTGAGAGATATTATGTAGATGACGGAAGAGTTACTGGCTAAAGATAAAGACGAGTGTGACTCTGATCATAGTGACACTGACAACGAAACTAATAGTGCTGTACTAGAATAATTCATTTCTGATCCTAATAAAATCACGGAGGTAAAAAAATATTTTATCCTTGACATTTTTTTTTGCTTGATGTTTTCCGTAACTACGATGACGTTGATGACGAAGTCATTACGAACGCACGTACAAGTTTATATTTAACGACTCTGACCTAAGATCGAGCAAGTGGCCAGACTGGTCAGTAAGTTTGAAATGTATCCGAGATAAGAGTGGATTATGACATTTTAGATAAACAACATTGATTGGTTCTGATACAATCAAATAACCTGGTGGGACTTCAGGTGTAAATGAATACAGAATGTATCCTTGCTGGGTTTGGTTTGATTTTTCAGTGTCAACTTGATAACTGCCGTCGATAACATCACATACTAGATTGACAGCGATCGTCGATGTGATATTAACGATACCCGGTGAAATGTGACGGCCTTCGTTGTATGGATTATTATTGTATCGGAGGATATTCGGCGGTGGGTCTGTTCTTCTCCACGATTCGAGGATTCTAGGAAAGTTTTCTCTGGCGACGCTAATTAATAATCCTTTTAATTTATCGACATCATGTTTTTCGTAAATTTTATTAAATTTTTCAGTTAGGCCTGTGAAAAACCCCAAAGCACTTTTTTCTTTTTTTATTATATCTGCACCAACCCATTCGTGAAGATTTTTTATTGCAACTCGTTTAACATAATCGAAATCAAATAATATTTGGTTCAGGTGCTGGATTGATTCTATAATATTCCTTTTTACGTCTTCGTTGTAATGCTGCACCAGATCAATGATTGAATTTTTTGCATCAGCAAATATTCTGTAGAATTCATTTGTAATTGCTGGTAATGTGATATCTTCAATTTCTTTATTATTCAGTTGTATTGATATTCCGGTGTAGGTACCTTCAGCGGGATGCTCGGTCAATAAATCAGTAATCTTTTCCTGTCCATCAATAAAAAATTTATCAACTGTCCAAGTACGATGACTTCGATAACTCGGAACTTTAATAAATTTCTTTTCTGTTGTCAGAAATTCGTTCAGTTGTGGCTCCGGTGATAACGTCGCTGACATCACAGGTTCACCTTCGGGCCATCCCAACACTGACCTGATCGAACTCTGATAAATGTCCACAGCGTAATCCGGCGATAATATTTCAACGGCCGATGACAGCGTTGGTTCGTGAACAGTAATGGCAATCTTTGATTCTTTTCCTGTGATGGATTTAATTCTGCGCTGGAATTCTTCATTGATCTGTTCTATTTGATTACTCCCCGTTGGAATACCAACTACTTGCCAATCAGGAGTTCCATCGGGTTTGTTTTTATTTGCAAATACTAATGAATTATTCGGTTGTAGTCCACCGAATGATTTTGACCTAATATTTGGCCAACTATAATAAACTCGTAATTGCGCTAGCGCTATCTCCGATGCTGGAATTGCGGTTGGAAAATTAATACTGAATTCAGGATTAATTGAACTCGCCGATATCATTGTGGTTCTTACCGGAACAGTATTAGTGACGATCTATTGTAATAATTCCTGTGATGTAATTATTATACTATTATTGTTTCAAATCATGTTCATTAATTTTTTCATCAAATACTTCATTGTAGATCTTTATTATAATACTGAATTCTTCGTCAGATATTATTCCATCATTAAGCGACGAAGAAATCATCAATGATAATTTAGAGTATGCGGTTGTTGCTGTATGTAATTTCATCGTGTACTCGTTCAATTTTTCATTTGTGCACGTATCTATCTTTTTCGCGATAATATTAAATATTCCAGCGATCGTGGTTGACGATGAAACAATGTTTGTTACAACGATCGGCGCCGTCATCGTCAACGTTGATAATACTACACCAGTTCCAGCAATAATCGCGGAAACCGAATAAACGATGATATCAACGACAACCGCACGTCTACGATATTTCTTTATTTTTGCTGTATAATTATCGATGATGGTTTTTAGTTTATTCTGCCATGTTGTTACTTGATCGTATCTGTATCGCTGAACGTCTATCATTATACTTTAGTTGTTGTCTAAGACAACGGAGGTGTTTCAGCTACAAATTCTATGCACCACCAGTAAGACACCGGGGTTAATTTTTTTATCGGATTGTTCCAGTATAAATTCTTCTTCGGTATCTTTATTTAACACTACAGACACGGTTCCAGAAAAAGCATCGATTGAGTGACGCCATGGAAATGTAGTAAATATCCTGAATTTTGCAGAGCTGAACACTGATAGCCTGTACACGCCAGTTACTTCTGCGGTATGTTTGATTGTGTTATTTTGTGGTGTCCATGTTGATGATCCTGATGATACCGTGTACACGATATTGTTAATTTGTTTGTGTGGAATTTTAATCAGATCGGTTTTATTGACGATATTAGGAATTCCACTGACAATATCGGTGATTCTCGTATTTATATCTTTGAGATTTATGTCAACGATTGGTGGACTTCCAAAAAATTCATTAGTGGTTCTGTTTACGTTTCTGCGAAGATTCATTAACAGTTGTACATGATTAAAAAATTCAGTTCTGAATGCGGTCATTCCATCATTGATCGTTGACAACGAAGTTGTCATCGGAATATTGTTATCGGCTACATATTTCTTCGTTGCAGCGTCGAGATTATCCGTCGGTTCTTCTACATTAATAATTTTATTGTTATTCATGTTAATGACGCCGTTCATTATATCACCGGTTTTTAACACTCGTTCACTTATGCTATCTCGGATCGACGACGGAGTAACAACACTAGGAACAAGTTTGCCCTCTTTGTCATATACAGCAACAAGACCTTCTCGCGATAATCGATTACGAATAATAATATCATTGATTGAAATATTACTCGTCTTCAATTTTCCTTCACGGTTTTGAAATACAACAAGTTCGTTTGGATCAGCATTGGCAAGATTGAGCA
This sequence comes from Megalonaias nervosa, assembly GCA_016617855.1. NCBI lineage: Eukaryota > Metazoa > Mollusca > Bivalvia > Unionida > Unionidae > Megalonaias > Megalonaias nervosa. The sequence goes on from JAECUM010019914.1 coordinate 23,697, forward strand.
TGTCAGATAATTCGTCGTTGATCTGTTTTGTTACTCGCTTGAGTAAGTCTTCACCTGGTGCTTGTTGAGGTTTGGTTTTAGCTGATCTTCCGTAAATATCTACCATTATAATGATTAGCGATTATTTAATGTAGATTCGTGTACAGCCTTATGAGGTGGTTTCGTTGATCTTGATACAGCATCATGTACTGCTAGTGCTTCACGGCCACATATTGGTGGATCCGTTAATGTTTGTGTTTGTAGCGTTGAATACTAGATTGGAATATTTTGAAGTGCAGTACTTTGCACAGGAGTGCTTTGCACTCTGCCGACGTATTTTCAAAATTCTTTTGGTGGCGCCAACCCATACGAATCAAAATAAACAATAACACGTGGATCAATTGCATATGCAACCCAGTGAGTGCCACGACCAAATCTTTTATCGAGATTAATAATACCTGTTTCTTTCAGATTTGGATTTTTCGGTAATTGATCACGCATAAAAACACCTCTAAAATTCTTTATATTTAGTTGCTTAGCAGCATCGAGTAAATCAAAGTTAGACATCGGGAAAATCAGCGAGTCCCTGGAATTCTTAATCCTTTTCCGTATCGAGACCCTGGAAGTCTCAGACCGTGACCTCTTCGTTTCCTTTTTTTTAATCCTTTTCCTGTTGCTTTCTTCAGAGCCATTCCAGCAGCTGTCCCAACTGCACCTAACGCAGCAGCTTTTGCAACAGCTGGAGCGGCTGCGGCTATTAATGCTGGAATAGCTGCGAGAAGCGGAAATATTCCTCCGGTTTTAATGGTATCCTTGATTGCACCCACGGAAAGATTTAATCGTATTCCTTTATTGGCGTGTTCAGCTTCATTGAATCTCTTAAACTGGCGTTCGGTCAACGATAATTTATTTGCACCGCTCATTTGTTCTTGTTTTAATGATATTTTTGTTCCGCATCGTGATGCTAACGGTGATTGTAATCGTTTAATCTGACCCGGGGTCAGACTGACACTAACATGATGATATGACATTTATGATATATTTCTGACTTCTAAATTAACACTTGCATATTTTCTACTGGAGCATCAACGACTCTCATGCGACCACCAACACCTTGAAGTAGCATTGTTTTATCGCTGAGTATAACGGCGATTGCTCTGTAATTAGGAATAGCTCCAGCATCTCTGTTAACACGAGTTCGAAAATGGATGTCAACGACGGACTGTCTAAACAAATCCAAATGGTACAGCGTTATAAAATCCAGCTGTGATATTTGTAAACCAGTATCAATATTTTGATCACGTCCCATAAACGATATCAATCGATGATACGCGCGCGCCACATGATTTTGAGCAAAATTTAACAAAATATCCTCCGATGGTTCTTGATGTCCATTTATCCTCAGCGACACCTTAGTGACACCGAGGTTGTCAAATACCATTGTACTACGCGTTCGATCATTTACTCGTGCAGCATTTTGAAGCGCAACGAATATATGTCGCGGCGCAAAGATACCATGTTGTGATGCTATCTGCCATGTGAATAAACCATTAATTGTACTTTGAACAGCATCTGTGGTTGTTGTTAACCATGATAGCGTCGACTTGCCGCCGCTGCTCATGAAAGCAAGTAAGCGATCTTCTTCAGATATCGCTGGAGTCATTACTGGCATCCACAATGAAAGTTTTGTCAGAATTACTTTACCAGCATCAGTAACAGGTCTCCATATTGCATTATCGTCGGTTACTTTCTGTACGAGTACAATTGTATGTTTGGCTCCGAAAATGATCTTTCGTACATGTCTGCAGAATCCAAAACTATGTGATAATGGAATCGCGCAAGAAAATCTTCGGCTGGTCCCCTGCAACATTACTCGACGTGATCTAAATCCTAAGCTGAAATTTGTATTAACATTAATAATCATGTTTTCTACGTTTGCGTCGGCATTTCTAGCAACGTTTCTTGGTCGTCTCGTTTCATACTGGTCGTATTCAGGACGATCAGAAGTGTCCTTGGCAAACATCATTGATGGGCCAGCTGATCTTGAATAATCGTCGCTGTATCTTGCAAGGCCAAGTATAGTCGTGGCAACATCAACATCTTTTTGAATCGATTCAATATTTCTTCCGTCGATCATGTATGTGACTCTATCGAACAACGCCATGATACCATTATTAACAAAACCAACACTAATATCACCTCCGTATTCAGTATTATCTGTTTTTAAAATTCTACCTTCTACTTCAATAAATGCTTCAGCGGGTAAGAAATATCTACTTGTATCTTGAACTTGTAATTCGATTTGTCCGCGCTGATTTGGTAATCGTGCGTCGTAAGAATAATATTGATAATCACGCACAGATTCATCTTTGAGAACTGGTGCATCCATGTCAAATGCGGGATCAGGTACACGTTTGAACATGTTATGTTATTGGTCATCGTCTAATACGAAGACCACTTCGGGAAGTGAGACCACTTCCTGCCATCAGACTTGCTGCTACATTTTTTTCCTTTTCATCAGCTAACTCTGCTAGTTTTTGATTTTCGGCTTGATTTATTATTTTACTAACACTTGAAGGCATCACCTCGGTGCTGGGTAATTTTACTGGCTGAGCTTTTCATCGTATTAATCGTGCTAGTCTATCTTTGATTGCAGAGAATGCTTTACTAGCAACGTCACCAGCAGCGCTAATACCTTTTTCACGAACAACATCAATAGCTTTCATTGATAATTGTTTTGCATTCGGTATTGCTTTCGGGGCAATTCTTGAAAATAAACCCTTAACAACATCATCGAAGCCATCTCCGTAAAATGTCTTGTATACAGGTAATCTTGAATTTACCACCCTGACCATAGTTGGTCCACGTTGAGCAGCGTGTATGATCATCTATTGTAATAATTATATCTAACTGTTTAATCAGTGACTTAGTCACTATGATAATCATCGGTAATTTCATTAATGAGAGACCGATGCACGTTAATATCCATAATGCCACCGGTAAATAATCGTTGACAAATTGATGAGATTTTGTTGATAATTTCAGGAGAATTATTACCAGCTCGTTTCCCACCGATTAAAATTTCTAATCTATCTACGTCGGCAAGGATATTACCGGGACAAGTAACAAGACCACTTCCAGTTGTTGTATTAATACCACTTCCATTTGCGCTGAGGGCGTCATCTTCATCTCCAATTAGTTCGTAAGGTCTCGGATATGGTTGTGGACGCGGTGATTCTGTACGCGGTAATTCTTCTTCGGGTATTTCATGAATTCTTGACGTTGGTTGTTGTTGTCTTATTGATGATAGTCATTGTCGTCGTTGTTGTGTTCGTTGTTCTAGTTCTTTTTGTCGTTGTTCTAGTTCTTTTTGTCGTCATCGTTGTTGTTCTAGTGGTAATTGCATAAACGAAATATGTTCATCTATTGCATGAAGATATTCATTCTATTTTGGATCGCCGCTTCGAACTTGATCAACGTCATGGTATATGCGAAATATCCATTTGTACCAAGTTTCGCGACTTACAAGATCATCGGCGTATTCAGATTTTAAAAATTTTCCTTAATCATTATAACCAATCACAGTAATCTTAACTAATTGTTTAATATTTTCGGCTTGTCTGATATAATTAACAGCATCTTTGGTAAATTTATCAGGCATATTAACCCTGACTCGTACTTGTTCTGGTTCTTGTTGAGTAACACCTTCCGCTTGGTCTGCATCCTTAGGTATTTCCGGGGTTGGCATCGCAGTAGCTATTTTCTCCTGAAGTTCTCGTAGAATCTTTTTGTGATTTTTTAGTTCGCTCCGCTATTTTCTCAGTTGATTCATTGGTCTTTTTCAACACGGGAAGAATACCTTCAGTAGTTTTCGTGATAGGTTTAAATAATTGTTTTGCGGATTCTGTAAATTCTTCTTGTGTTTGTTGATGTTGCTGTAATGTTTGCTTGACATCATCATGAAGCGGAAGATATTTCTGTATTGCTTCTAGTCGCTCTCGAGCTAATCTTGCTGAATGAGCTTCACCGATCATTATTGATATAACAAGAATTTAATTACACCCTCTCTGCTGCTGGTATTGATAGACTATTTGGTCTTGATACTGAATAACTCATAGAGTAATGAAGCAGTTATTTCACTTGACAGTCAAGGATAAAACGGTTCATAGATAATTAATAGTTTCATATCTATACAGTCATGTTCTTCTTTGACTTCGATTTCCCAGCCCTGTATCTCTGAAAAGTCTGAGAAATTTACCTATTTTATATAATCAAACCACAAAAATCTGTTGCCTAAAATCAGGACGAACCACGCTATAGACATTAGTCATTATTGATTTTTTTGTTCAGACCAGAATAAACTGAATAATACCGATCCATGCATTCATTGCTAGATAGTTCTGTCCTGATGAAAATATAATATTTATTGATAATATAATATTTAAACAATGCAGAAACGGCAGAAATATGTAAAATTACAGATTTTATTCAGAATCAGATAAAATACTGATCACAGAATCTGCAGTGACAGAGTCAGGGCTAAGATAGCTATATATTTATTTTTGAAACGTGTATTTGTAAGTTGGAACAATGGTGCATTCGTAGCACGTCTGACTCTCGTACTCGAGGTCTTGAGTTCCAAACCCATGACTGACACTGTCGATGGTTTGTGGCCCTGGGATGCCATTTTATTTAATAATTATTATTTACTTAATAACTGGGGACGCAAGCACCCCATGAGATTTCATGTACCCCTCACCATGTTGAACAACGTGGTGAGTGCAGTTTTGCACTTACCCCTGGGTTTGATTGGGGGGGGGGGGTACATGAAATCGCAATGCCTAGACAGCCCTCTGAATTTCTAATATTTCGTTTCGAACATTAGGACTTCGCTGGGGTGTGTGTCTATACGCTTGCGTCCCTACAATAAACAGCAGGATGATGTGAACTCGTAACCGCTGAAAGTACCCACATAGGGGCATTCAGAAAGAATGTCCGCCGGACCAAAAAGTCTCAATAAGGTGTCTGTGGACCATAAGACAGGTCTTAACCGATGAAAGAGTGCCCTGTGGGCTTAAGGCCTTAATAACGGAGTCTTAGGACCTTATTGGCAAAAGACTTTACCGGCAGAAGGGACCCAGTGGAATGCTAGACTGAACGTCATAGCTGCTGTTTATTTTTGAATTTAAATCATTGGTTTCAAATCGACAGCAGCAGGGAGGGGCGACCACATGTATGTAAGAGATATTTTTGAAGCAGGCAGAGAAACGAGGATCTGCTCGAACAGTATATAGTTGAAGCAGATTCTGGCTTAATTGTAACAGTGGTCTGTTCACCCTCCCTGCTGCTGAAGCTTTCTAACATCCTGGTAGATATTTTTGGGACTTCATTGATGAGGCACAACTAGAACGGTAGATTCATCTCTCTTGAGTACTTTTCAAACTAATTCAGAGTTTAGAAGCCTATTTACTAGATCCTTCACATCTTTACCTACTTTGGTTTGATTACTTAATGCGAGTTCCTCTATTGATTCTCTGTGCACATCCATTCTCTTAAATTCCTCATCAAGCTCATCAACCTGATTTAACTGCATTCACGATAAGGTACGTTGTCCACTGACCGCCTTACGGTAACAAACGCTTATGTGAAAATAAAACCAAATAACATCGCTTGCAAAGTGCACATCAGCGGGCAAGAACGATAACTCATACTTTACGATAATTGTTAGCGAGCCAGTAGAGATCTTTATAATTATCTCGCAGGATAACCTGGCCAATTTACTGTATCAAACGCTAATGTGAAAAAAAAACCGCGCTTTCAAAGTGCACATCAGCGGACAAGAACGATAACTCGTACTTTACGATTGTTAGCGAGCCAGTAGAGATCTTTATAATTATCTCGCAGGATAACCTGGCCAACTTAGATCTTTTCAGTAAAGGCCGATGTTGCTTCTATTGGTCTCCCTGTGCTATATCTTTGATTCGCAGAGAGTCAGTTTGAACGATAAAAGGTTATTTTTTATTTCAATATGTGCATGGAATGCACGGTGTTTCATAATGCAGTTTCTCTATGAAAGTGTCCATTGCAGACTGGTCCAGAATTATTTTGTCACGCGTATTTCATTATTCACCAATAAGTTTTTTATGCTAGCATGCGTAATTATGAGTTCATGCAATAGCGTGCGAAGTTATCGAAAGCCAGTCAATCATCCGCTAAATATAAAAATCAGGTTACCAGTCATCCAGTCAAAATGATTTTTAGCTGCATAAATTGCTAGCAGTGTCGCAACAACAATCATATTGTTATTACTTGGAGTTCCACCTTGCATAAAGTAAGCATTACTTGGAGTTCCACCTTGCATAAAGTAAGCATTATTTGGAGTTCCATCTTGCATAAAGGAATCACATAGGTATCAACATGCGACTGTCTTTCATTAAATAGCGCTTGTTCTGACATCTTCAAATAAAACAGCCAGAATTATGTTAGTGTCGTGTTTGATATGGGACTTTAGGTAATTCATACCTATTGCATACGTTCAGAACAAGTACATGTTGAGAAAACACGATATCCATATTTACTTTTCAATGTTGTATGAGCTTAGTAATGTATCTTAACACAATATGATTATTTATTCTTAAGTGTAACTATTGTTACCTGTCAACTGGTCGTCTAATGTTAAAGTGTCACTGGTGCCATTGAAATCATTTCCACGCTAGTTTGCAAGTAATTGTTAGTTCATAACACTGACGCACTTTTATTGCATATATATATATCCGTTACAAATACATTAAACGACAAAACAGTTAATGATGCACAGGTACAGCAGTTTTTCGAATTTACCAGACCGTCTGGTGGTTTGGGTAAATTTTGAATTTACCATAATTTTTTATGTCTTGGGTCAATTTCGCACTCTGCGACGTAATTGTCAGTCTATCTTTATAGTGTTAAATTTTAAACAGTCACGTAACAGGATAATCATGGCGATTAAATTCACGAGATTCTTAAAGGAAATGTTTGCAATAACGTTAATTGTAAGTTAGTTTTAGAACTTTTTTATTGGCACTATATGACCATTTATGTGCTGAGGTGCCGCTACATACATACATACATACATACATACATACATACATACATACATATATTCATACATATCTGAGGTATAATGCATGCAAGGTATACTTAAGTGGTATACATATTCAATAGGCTTGTAAGGAAGAAAACTTTCGATAGTCATTCCAAATGTGCATTTTACTCATGGCCAGTGTAAGGCTACACGTACGCTGCTAAATGTTATCAATTAGAGGAAATCTAAATCATGCACCGACAGTTAATGTTATTGGATGTTCTTAGGCTCTAGAAATACATTAGGCTAATATATTTACTTTACCATATTAGCTACAGAGTTGCCAGTTTCTTAATATCACGAGTAAAAGTACCTACTTTACATAGTGAGCAATTTTGGCATTGAGAAGAACTATTGTTTAATAGCGTAAACGCGTGTTTCCCTGTATAAATAGAATTCCTAAAGGTTAATCCCACACATAGCCAACAAAGAAAAGAATATTTCTGCTTGAGAATATTCGCATATTACCCGACCTGCATCTCCTGCCCTCTTATCCTGCATTTTATTGTACGTTTCTTTCTTTCTAAACCAATTAACAAATTGAATCTGACGATGCCTTCAAGCTTTCTCTTTGAAAGCTAATACATTGTGGATGTATTTAATAGTATTGTCTACATTAGATTATACAACTGAAACTTACTGACAAGTTTCTATGCAATTCTTATACAGGCTTTCTGCATTTGAAATTGATCAACATGAATTTTAGCTTTCATATTGAATGAGCCCATATAATATAGTATGTATATCACATTTCAGCTCCACGCAAAAATGGATGACCTCGGTCTCGGTGGCGACGTCGGTAGTCTGACGGTCGGGAACGCAGGCGCACGTCTTGCATGCTGTGTAATTGAGCAACTCCAAAGATCGTGAAATTTATTGTAGAAACATCAGCTACGGCCTTTCATAAATGTTAATACAGATGAAAAGTTTGAAAAAGCTTTGCAACTGTATTGCGAGGTTGATTTCGTAATTCATGTCCAAGTGTGTCATCTACTAGGAATGTTTCTTCAGGTCAGACAAATCGGTACAGATTAAAACATGTTCTGTTTATGTCTGTCGTTCAATTCTTTTTATTTCTTTTTCTTTACACTTCTCTCTTAAGCTCCTTTTAAAAATTAGTATATAAAGCTTGGAGTCATAATAATAATAAATTCACTTTTATTAATACCTAACACAGTTTTCTAACTGAATCAAATTAAACATGGCGAGCAATTTCATCGAAATCGCATACTAATTCCCTTATATCTCTTCGTATTTCTGTGACGTATAAGGGATAAAAATACGTGATCTGCGGAGCGAGAGACAAATGTTCTTGACCTGGATGAAAACCTCAAACTGGAAATTACACCAATTAACCTAGTTTCATCATAACACGATTTCTAAGTTCCTTTTTTTCTATAGTTTTACAGGATACCAATGATAAAGAGTTGTTAAGGCCTGTCGAAACGAGAGGGCTGTACTGTTAGTTTCTTTGTAAGGCAGCACATATATACTGTAGTCTTTTAATGCTTTGTTTTTATGTGTGTTTATATGCAATAAGGTTACAAAAACATATCATTTTTAAATATTACAAAAGTGTGAAGGTCTCTTCCCTTCCTTTTGTTTTTCACTGTTTTGAATGGTTAGGAAGGATGTCCGTTTTACTTTATTTGTTCCAGATCACCCTCTGTCCCTGTCTCTGTATATCTGTCTGGATATATCATGGTAAAACTGACAGACTAATCGACCAACAGTAAAATAGAGTGATGGACAATACCAAGAATCTTATGTCCAGACCCTCTCCATCATGATGCAAAATGATTGTACCCACGCCACTCCCGTCTCTCTCTCTCTCTCTCTCTCTCTCTCTCTCTCTCTCTCTCTCTCTCATGACGAACCCAAATGCATGTACCATAATTCTAAAACGTTTAGAGCGATTATTTCGATTGATGAAAACATTCGGGCGATCCAATTCTTATTCCAGTATCCTGTTTTATTCCCGAATTTTCTAACTGTGGAATAGTTATGAATTAAATATTAAATTTTTGAAATTCTTGTTAATGAACGATACCAGGATTTTCACCTTTACTCTCCTGTTTTATGAAAAAAAAGACTTATCTTTATGTATCTTATTTATCAATGAAATTGAGAAGGATAACTAAACAGTGAAGCCTTTCTTCAAAAAAAAAAAACAAAAAAAAAAAAAAAAAAAAAACGAAACAAAGGCAACAACAGCACCACCAACAACAAAGCGCCTTCAACAACTTCTGATTACTGGGATGGCGTGATGATAAAATTAGGTGTAGGTCGTGTGGCTTCGCTATTCGAACAAAAGTGTAACGGGGCCATAAAAACACTATTAAAGTGGCGTTGTCATTGACTGTACATCTATTCACCCCACACGTGAAATTCCAACATTTTCCTGCAATAGATTTACTCAGATGCGATAAGTAAGGTAATCTTTATGAATATCTTTAAAAGAGAAGGTCATACAATGTTTACTGCAATAAGGACATCCGTAAAGATCACATGTGATAAAATTATCGATATATACCTACAGTACGTACACATGTTGCTACCTTGATTAAATGGAACGGTGTGTGTGTTTGTGTGTGTGTGTGTGTGTGTGTGTGTGTGTGTGTGTGTGTGTAATTTTTTCTTTTAAAAAATTTCAGTTATATCGCTACGATATCTGCAGTGTTGCAGTTTATAGTTATGTCTAGCACTGGGGCACCATGCCATAGATATATAGCGTCCCACCCAGGCACATTATCCTGACGCCAAGTCGACCAGTCCTAACACTAACCTCTAATGCTGAGCGCCAAGCGAGGCAGCTGCAAATACCATTTTTATTTGTCTTTGGTATGACTCGGCAAGGGTTCGAACCCGCGGCCTCCCGCATCCAAGGCGGACGCTCAAACCACTTAGGTCACCGAAGCGATTTTAATTAGAACGGAGTGTTCATTTGACAGAAACTGTGCGCACTCCCACCTGACTCTAAATATTGCTTTTAATAAATGTGCAAAGTATTGTTTGGGGTACAGTGCTTACAAGCAAGAAAGAATTTGATGAACGGAGATTATGTGATCCCCTGTGTGACTCTAAATACTGCATTTTATAAATATGCTATTTGATTTTATTTTAGTTTTAATGACATGCCCATTTAGGCAATCTAGTGTTCAGTTCAGATGTTCAATCCGTACTTTCTGTATGTGCACTCGATCTGAAACTAGTCAGGTTTATTCACTGACGTACGCGCGTTTATCTTATATTTGAACGGCAGTGAACTGGTGCTCTAGCGATAAGCCATTATTTTCTATAGAAGAACGCTGTCAAAACGATTTTCTCTTCCATCATTAATAAACATTGAAAATAGAAACGATAATAAATAGTCCCTTTTTTCCTTCAACAGTTTTACAATAAAATTCATCTGAACGATCGCTATTGTATTTATCTTTGCTACCGACAGAATTGTAAACGTATTTGCTTATACGAAATAGTTGACCTCTAATGCAAATTTTAACAATCTTAAAACAAAACAATTCTCTTAAAATATAATCGAATCCTTTTTAAAATCAGTGAATCTACTAAATATTTTTGTCCGATTTATTATGGTGTGTAATGAAGTGTTAAAATATTATTAATAGAAGTTGACCATTAACGTAGCCTAATCCTTAATCTGCGACAGAAGAAATTTTCTTAGTAAATTATATTTTTCCAAGAATACTTACCCGATCACATTAACGTTAGGAATCTAACCCTTACAAAATCCCGAATCCAGCCCCCTACCACGAAAATTCTTCTTTCTGTCTATGCAAAATATAGACAAAGGGCAATAACTCTCGTGTATTATGTCCCTTGCTGCCTACAGGTGGCGCTATTTTAAAGCTGAGCGGAACATCGTGAAAAATTATGCTCGCATTGCGGGGAGATTGGGAAGGTATTAAAGTAGGAGAAACAATAATTTACACAAAAAAAAATTTAAAAAAAAAAAATGCTTTTTTTTCGAATACTTTCCGCGATCCATTAACGTTAGGATTAAAGGTAATACGTGGAGGGAATGTTGAGTATCTAACCTATACTCCAGGTAACATCTCAGAGGAAAATATTGGATTTCTCATATGAAGGTTAACCTAAACAACCGCGGGTAACGCGGATTCCGTCTGAACAGAAGAAATAATGAGATCTTACCATATAAGAGTTGCGGGCTAAGCTAGCGAAAGTTTCGTAAAGTGTTCGTTCGTCGGTTTTGCTGATGACAACTGAGTCTGGTAGCCGCTTGTGTTACTGAGACTGCGCCTTCCAAATCCAGAGTGTGTTGCTGAGAAGTCTCGAAGATAAAAGCTCATGCAAGTAGGTTGATTGTGCATGCCAACCGACTACCTCGACAATATCTTTGATAGAAACATTATGATCAAAGGCAAGGCTTGAAGAGGTTACTCTTATTTCGTGAGCAGAGATCTATTACAACTATATGGTCTTAAACTAAGTAATAGAAAAGAGTGAAAACCAATACGCTTTGTAAACTTCAAAAAAAAAGAGAAAAAAAAGAATGTATTCCCCTAGAATAGAAGGTGAAATTTTACAAAGAACTTGCAATAATATGAATTAAATCCCGAATAGTCCAAAAGGTCCCATCACCAGTCCTAATGAATAAAATTCTAATTAAATTCCAGTGATGTTCAATTTAAGATCAAGCGCTGACGGTGTTGATGTGCCTGTAGTCTTGAATATATTAATGTTCCAGTAGCCTGATGATGTATTAACAGTCTTCCAGTTAATGACAGTAAAATAATCCAAGATGTCCTTGTTTGAATTCACTATACTTCCAAATTACTGGTTCTGTCCAAGAATGTTATTTAATAGGACTTTTTTGTATTTCCAGTGAATAATAATTTGAATAAATAATTCCACCAAATCAAAACCTGACCACAACAATACAAGTGATTTTTACTTCAGATGTTATCGCAGGAATGAATAACTTTTAACAAATTATATTAAAGCTTAGACACAAAAGAAGAACCAGGATGTAGGACTATAGCCGATTTCTATAAAATTTCTAAATTGTCATCAAGATAAAATCTGTTACTAAAGTTACAATAAAGAACATGTTAAACATAATATCCTTGACTCAGACTACGATATCGATCCTCATATTTAACCTACACTCTTAGAGAGATATTAACTATGTATTATTTGTTTACAAAATAAAAACATCTGTCTCTAGTCAGGAACAACACAAACTTGATGTTGGATATCGTCAAGTCCAAAACACAATTGTACATAATCATGGAGAAAAACTAACAAATTAAAATTAAATATACATAACACTTCATCAGACAATTCTGTTCTGGCGATAAATGAGAGTACTCTGTATGTATTACCCACTTAGCCATGATGAGAAGCTTGAGGGGTTATGTCCTCTTTCCCAGGTCTTCAAGCCGCACGAATTAGCTTAGTACGCTTCAGAAAATGTCTGAGCGCACGTATTGGATCATGTTTGAAAGCCTCTTTGAATATGTCAGTACAGGAGAGAGGATGTATGATGACCTTTTGTTTGCCCACGGACGACAACATGTTCTTGGCGACATATTTAGATTGCATCATAAAGACCGCAGAGACATCTGACCAAAACTGAAGGTAGGCTGATTCAACCGAGAGGGCATGCAATTCATTGACGATGCTTGCTAAAGATGACGCTATCAGAAAGCAGGTTTGTATGAAAGGATTCCTGGTACTGGTGAAACGAAGGTGGGCAGTTTGTGATTCCACCTGGTTTCAAAAAGATCTATCATCAGACACCTCCATAACTGGCAAATCTGATGAAAACCGTAGGATAAAGGGACCATTCTGTTTGGAAAATATGTCCTCTCTTTCGCCAAGAAACGGTCAAGACATTGATTCTGCGGAGAATATGTCTGATCTGGATGTCGATATTGCCTTGTGCGCACCAACGGTGAAAGTACCAGACTAAATTGCAGAGTTGGGGTGATTTCGTACCGCCCTGTTTAACAAGATACGTCACTACCACCGAATTGTCTGACATAATGAACACCACCATGTCCTGAACACGGTCACTCCAAATATTAAAAAAGGTTGATGACAGCTTTCATCTCCAAGAGATTAACGTGGATACCTATGTCTTCCGCACACCACCAGTCTGTGCATAATGGCAGATCTAGTGGCGGGAATTTGAGTGGCAGTCCTGCCGTGAGTCAGCTGTGGCTGCCAGTAGTATGATGAAATGGTGGTTCTGGCTCGCCTGTCTCTGAGGAAGTGGTTCTGGATCACCTGTCCCAGAAGAAGGAGGTTTTGGCTCACCTTTCCCTGAGGAAAGGGGTTCTAGCTCACCTGTCCCTTAGGCTCACCTGTACCTGATGAAGGGGGGAGGGGTTCTGGCTCACTTTGCTATCTCTGTGTTATAAGAGAGTGAACCCCTATGATACTCTACTGTGAGTTTTGGCTCAATTGTGATCAATGTGTCTCACTTTGTTTTTTCTATTAGAGGTGTGTTTGTAGTATAGTGAAGATGTCCCTTCCGTGTTATCCGTGGAGTGTGGATAAGTTGGGCCTGAGCAAGGAGTGGTCTGGACCAGAGTTTGAATTAAGTGAGGATGAGTCTAAGTCATAGTTAAAGCGTGTGAAGGAGCTGATAGCGTATGCGAATAAGGATCTGAGTTATGCACCTGAGATGATCTATTGTAAAGAGAGTGAAGAGGAGGAGTCTGAGGAGTGGGCGAAGCAGAGTCACAGTCATCCATGTCCAGTGCAGGCTACAATCAGCCGTATTACATTCGAAATAAGCTGAAACGTTTTCACATGATAGAGACACAGCGAAATGAGTTTCATTTCTGATTGAATAAAGTGACTCGAGTGCAGCTGTTGGATCATGCAAAATTAAAAAAATCTGAGTATGTGTTTAAGTGTATTTTTGATCAGATGGGTCTTCACGAGTATGCAGCGAGATTAAAGCCGTCTCTTTGAAGAGCTTGATGGAGGAATACGATAAGATTATTTCGGAGACGCTATCGTAGTCAAGGAAGCGGTTGGAATCCATGAGTTGAATTGTTCAGGATATCCAAACCATTTGACGAATGAATTTTTACCTTTGGTAGAGATGACTTTTTCCACTCTGAAGACATCCTGGTTTGTCTTTTGTTTCCTGTTCGTAAAAAGATCCTTGCATGTGTTCTCCTGATGAATGTTTGAGGGTGTAGGTAATGGGAATGGTTTTTTGAACGGTATCGACGACAAAGACTTCCTCGGTCCAGTTGGGAGTGTATCCTTTTTTGAAGGTGGTTTTTTTGTCTGCTAATTCTGACGTGATCTCCTACTTTGAATTTGGATCTAAAACATAAGGCCTCTGCGACCTGTTGTTTTTGACTTACAGAGGAGGCTTCTGCTCGAGTCATTCGAATGCTTCGATGCCAGGTATGATTGTAGTAGTCAACGAGGTCTAGAAGAAAATATAAGTATCTGTTAGCATTATCGCTAGTGAATCTTTTCCACATGCGATTTTTGAGAGTTCGGTTAAATGTTCGACGACTGCGACCTTGAGAGGATTATGAATGCTGTACAGTGTGATGTTATTTTTTTAAAGCCAGTCCGAGACGGTTTTGTTATAAAATTCACTTCCATGATCTGCCCATAGTTTATTTGGTTTTCGTGTATCTACAATTTTATCCCGTGCTTCCACGATGGAAGTTCCTTTTTGTTTTTGATAGGAATGACCCAATAATATTTAATACAGACATCGATGACCACCATGAGATAATGGAAACGATCGTTGTACGCGCTATAATCTCTCATATCCGCAAGATCTGCTGTCCATATGTCGTCTACGTCGCAGCTCGTCTGCGAGATCCTCTGACATACCAGGAATCCCAATTCTAGGCATACCTATGCACAGCTTATGTTTGGTGCCAATGATGCCTCTGATGAGAGCTCGATCTATACGTTCTCTGAAATTATGAGGCTTGAGTTCTTTCAAGTCCCTCAGCATGACTCGATTGCATCCCGCTTTAACGTCGGGATGATCTCGGTAACAGCTGTCGTGGTGCATGGCTATGGCATCGACACCGCTGAAGTGTTCCTGACCAGGGAGTGGCTGATCGTCCTTATCCAGTTGCTAATCTAAGGGGTTCCTCGGTCCTGTGTACTCATGTCCTGGCAGCGTCCATCCGCCTCGAGGTCTGGGACGTTTTCCGATGAGGGCATGGACATCCATGGCTCCCCCAAGAATTTTTCGATGTCCACATCCCTTGCAATCTCCCCCGCATAGATTTCTTTCCACATGAAGGTCTTCACAGCTCGTATCGAGCTCACAATGTCTGCAATGATGCATGTTTTATATAGATTCCTCTACATTTTAGTTGCTTTATGCTGCTTTATGATGTGTGATTGTTTGGAACCACACACAGCACACCTGGATTGGATCATGAGTCATTTATTTTTGGCGACCACCTGGATGGGGTCTACAGACTCAGTCTTGGTTTTTCACTTGAGACACCTCAAGTCCATGTTACTATACCACCATGTCGGCCAATTCTGCGCGTCGGGTAATTCTGCGCAACTATACGCATTTCTGTACACATTGGATCACGTGTTAGTTATGGTCAAAAATCCATTTTGTATCAAGAAAGAACTATCGTACTTTAATTGAGAAAAGTGATATTCATTAAGTGTACACAATTATCCCACATTTCGACTCGAAATGCATATGAAAAAGTGATTTCTAAATGTCAACATGAAGACCCACTCCATGACCTTCTTGAACTTGTAACCCAGAAAAACCTATTTACTATGTATCTGTTAGAATCATACAAATAAATACATTATATAAAAGATGGAAATATATACCTAAAAATTTCTGCATCTTAATCCAAGTTTCCAATTTTGCAAGAAGTTGTCCCACACGTACAAAATCGTCTGCTACCCAACGTGTCAACTTTCCGCTAGAACGGGATTCTCAAGAAATTCCCCGGTGTATAGTCTGTTTCTAAATTCTTTAGTAATTGTTCCTCATAAACATGACGTTGTAAACACATTACATTCTATTCATTGTTGTTTCTCTTACACGTAATAGCTTATTTTAAATAAAATGTTGGACTTTATTAATTTTATTACAAGATCAGTTTAGTTTGCTTAATATCTCTTGTCATTTATTGGCATTGTTACGTTGAAATTTGTAAACCTAGCTATGAACATGACCTAATTATTCGACTGAACTGCTGACAGAAACAGTTCAAAGTAATGCATTTCATTTCTGTAGCCCGATGGATAAACAATACATCTTTTCAAAGCTATACGCAGAATAGGCCGACATATCGTGAGTCATGAAAACACAGGGGTGGTATCCCGTGTGTCCAAAATTAATATTATTTTGAACAGAATATTCTGGTGACAATTGCCTCTTTTCAAATGGTAAGCATTGCAGTATTTTATTTTCGTTAATCGGTTGTATTTGGTATGCGTTTGCTTCAATATTGGAGACGGAAACGTCACCTGCGCAGAAATGCCCGACAGCATTGTATACATTATACTGTGTATTTGTTAGATCTCAATGTGTCTCGACGGGTGATTTTCCTTGTTGTCGGCTCTGTATGCTATCGTCGACGTTTTGAAGTTGTAAAGTTATTGACCGCTACTTTATGTGCTGAGCGTAGATAACGAACGACTTCATCAGGTGGATGTAAACCAAATGAATCGAAATACTCCACGTCGTCGGAATGAGGATCATTGACGATCTCGACCCAGTGTGTTCCCTGTCCATCGCAATAATTTTGGAGATTAATGACGTAGCTCTCATCGGAGGATATCTTCTCAGGAAGCTGATCCTTGGAAAATACGCCTCGGAAGGTGGGATAGGATAAGAGATAGTCGAGATCAAAGTTGCTTAAAACCTTTTTTTCTCATGTCAGCAATCTCTTTTCCGCCCGCAGTTCCTGGCAACTGAAGTCCTTTACCGATACCAAGCAGTCCTGGCAGTAAGGCTGCAGCGAGGCCTGCGAGCAGAGGATGTATAAATCCTCCTTGCTTGGATAGCTACGCCGCGGATAAGTTCAGGAAGGTGCCTCTCCAAGCTTCCTTATGTTTAGCGACTGAAGTGGCTTGGTGCTGGGTCAGCCTTGTATATGTATTGAGCGGGCGAATCTCTCTCCAGCACTAGCGTGTGTTTGACGCCTCTAAAAATGGCGAGGATATCTCGACACACACCGAAGATGCCGTTGAGAGGAAGAAACATATATATCTCGTGACCAGCACTGGAGATGGAACGTCGAGCGGTGAATCCCACATTGTGGTCTGCATTTATGTACAATTTTATAATTGGTTCTGAATTAGCTCCGTTGAGTGCAAAGCTATCTTCAATAGCAGCCGTAGGGAGTATGTCTTCATTGATAGAGAACTCGGAACTGACCGCACTTCTCAATGCTGCATCCTTGAACCACCACATACTGGTGGCACACGATCGCATGTAGTCATCACTGAACATGATCAATTCAGGATGGTACTGGCTTGAGGTAAATAGCCATTGATTTCTTCCAGAGTCTGATTGTTCAGTTGATACTGCGCTGACTTGAATAACGAATATCCGTTGTTTTTGGAGCGTGATCTGTGAGTTGGCCGCATAGTCCACTGGCGGGTTGGAGATATTTCGTATTTTTCGGCGAACTTCAGAAAGGTCTTATGTGGAAGCAGATACACATCTTCGTCACTCGTCTTGATTTTTAGGTGGCTGCTTGCATTGAGACTGGTGATGTTGGTATCCTGATACTCCACGTACTCGTACTCAGTGGTTGAGTCATCCACGGGAGTGTCGTCGTTGAGACGGAAATAATCGGGAGTGATTCTCGAATACATGATACTATGATATAAGACTGTAATTTAAAAAAAATCATCATAATCGTATTAAGGCATACGTAAAACCATAGGTGGATTTTTATCCACGCTGTTTTCTTCCATATGAGCAGCCCTTCCAAGCACTGCTGCCGAATATAATGGCTCCCAAAGATTGGGCTGGTACACTGTTCACCTTTCTGTCCAGGTCTTGTAAAATTCTTTCAGATCTCTCGCTGAGGACCCTAGCCGTTTTTTGAAGAGTCTGTTTCACCTCTCTGGAGACTGGCATCTCCACCCCGGGAGACGGTGCTGTCTTTGATGACTGTGGCATAATTTTGCTGGCTATTTTTTGTCCTACGGGTGGCTTCCGCTTCGGCTTTCTTGAGAGCAACGAGGACGGCTTCGGCAGCAGTGCTTGGAAGGGCTGCTCATATGGAAGAAAACAGCGTGGATAAAAATCCACCTATGATTTTACGTCGCTGTATACGTGAAGGTCTCATCGTTGCTTTTAACTAGGAACATTTTTGTCGGCTGCATGTGAGAAGCATAACCCTAACACGTGAACCTTACTTTTGGTTTACTTTACCCAGTAAAGCTTATGCTGCTAAATGTCGAAGTAAGCGTCCTCCACAGTTGCTCCTTTTCTATTTAAATATTTTTCCTTGCTGGTATTTTTTAATCATGAAATTCATCTAACCATTCTAAGCTCAAATCTGGTTTTGAATACTTCATCTCCTCGATTAATTTACTTCTTCATCTTCTTGCAACTTTTCTAGTGCATCCTTGGTCTCTTCCTCCTGCTCACGCACCTCTTCTAAATTCGATTTTGCAAGTTCTTCTTTTATCTTTCTATCTTCTTCCTCCTTTTACAAGTCTTGCTTCTTCATCTTTCCTAGTTGTTTTTGCACGTTTGGCATCTTCCTCTTCTTTTATCTTTTCCAGTGTGAATTCTTCTTTTACAACCTTAGTTTCTGCATTTTCCTACCATTTGTTGCAGGTTGTTTTTTATCAGCAGTTTTTACCAGAGGCGTATGTTGTTTTGGAACTGTTACTGGTGATGGAGGTCTTACTGGAGATGATAACTCCTCTAACAATCGCTGATGCTGACACTGAGTCGTTGTGAGTGTACCCAGAAGCTGATCCTGCTTAGCGTTGTATGTCGTCTTGGCTTCGTCGATTTGGGCCATGATGGGTTTAAACAATTCTCCAGCCACATCGCGCTGAGAGGACTGCTGATCAATTTTGTCCTCGAGCACGCGTTGACGTAAGGCTGCCCGCTTCTCGATAAACTTTTTCAGAACATCATCACGCTGGCGACGCGTAGTGACTGTTCTAAACGGCATGGTGGAAACGAGAAATTTACTCATATACTAATCAGGAAAGTAAAATTCGTCCAAGCCTTTTAGATAACGTTCCGGAATCGTTTCAGCATTGCGATGAAAGGTTCTATAATCGTGATTGGAGGACGACGTCGCTTCGGCATAGCAGTCTTTGAACTGTTTAGCAGTGATGCCATTGCAGTGGTCTCTCGCGATCTCGCCAACGTCTTGGTTATCCAGCCCTGAAAAGAGTACAAAGCATCCCGTATTTCGTCCCGTATTTCGTCGGATGTATTTAGGAACATCATAGTACGACTGAGTGAGATAAATGCTATTGCATCGTTTGTTCTGCGACAAAGAAAAGTACTCGCAGATTTTACTCATATTTTCTTGATCGATTTTAATGTCATCAAACACAGTGATCTTGCGCAGGTCTGAATCCAGGCCTTCCACAGGCTCAATCTCTTCTGGATCCGAGATCTCAAAGATGTCATCGCAATACCACTGCTGACATCGTTTTCCGACATCGAAGCGCTGAACTTGTGCAGCGTTTGGTATATGTCCTGATGAGGATTGAGAGTGTAAATGACGCGATCGTATTGGAGCATGTTATTGATGAGCATGTTCATAAGGAGATTGGTTTTGCCACGACCGGTAGGACCCACGATCATGTAATGGCAGTCCGGCATCAAACAATGAAGCGGATACTCTGTGGCGTTTTCCTTGGTGTCGAAGTTAATGATGTTCATGGTTGATATAATCTGACCATGTCGTACACTACCTATGGGACGCTGATAGGTTCTGGAAGTAATAGCTCCTCGAATGATGATAAAGTCAGTCGCTCTGGGGATTCCATGGCGGGTCATGTCAACATGAGTGGCCATAGCCTGACCAATTTATAGGATCTGAGTCATCCGCTTCCGTACGCTAATGCCGCGCGATGGTCTCACGTGAACATTACTCGCGCAGACAAAATTGTCACTGACGGGAAATCTCAACATGAGTGGTCTGAGCTTGAATGGGCTTCCTGCATCAGCGGCAGGATCTTCTCAACGCGAAAGATCTTCCGATCTGGATGTGGTATTGGTGGGCAAATACGATAAAACGGGTGGTACAGTCAGTGGCAATGGCGATGTGACGGGCACGTTGTCCGTGGCAGGTCAGCTTACAATTAATCTCACCTTGTCTTCACCGACCTCGGGAACCACGTATCAGAATTCAAGAGTTGTGGAAGTTATTACTGGACTCAGTACCAAAGCATGTATGGCATATCATTTTGGAACTTCAGACCGCTCCATCTGAATTGACAGAGATGCCAGTGGCAATTACACGCCCAACATGGTTCAAATCGTCGAAGGATTTCGTGTGAACAATTCGAGTTACTACAATTTAGTGGATATCAACAATACCCAATTTTATCTGTACAGGACCACGTGATGCAAGGTCAAAAATTATACTGACTTCCTACCACATGGCCCATCACGAATACGACACAAGCGATTTCGTATGGCCAGCTCAGCTCGTTTGGAAACACTAAATTATCAACTACAGGAGGCACCATGACAGGAGCGATAACCATATCTGGAAATTCCATCAAGGGTCTTCCAACGACCACTCCCTCGAGCGATGATACTGCAGGGGGCTATGGTAGAGTCAAAAGTTATGCAGTCAACAAGGGCGTGGATACTATTAGTGGAAACGCGTTTTTGGCTACTGGTGCACGACTGATAATCACGGACTAGCCTCCCATCCTCGATACTGAAGCGACTCCAAAACAGTACGTGGACAAACGACGCTTCAAAAATAACAATGGTCACATTCCCGCGTTTGCAGGATCCAGAGAAAATCTAAGTGGATTTTCAGTCACAGCGTCGTCTGAATACGATGCTGCTCAGATGGCTTATCTCATGTACGCTCAGCATTTATATCCGAGTAATTCAGCTAACGAGTGGTCGACAGCTGAAGTGACCTCTAATTTTTGGATGCAGGTGCAAGTTCCCGTGCCAGTCTCCATCTGGAAATTTCAGCTGCGTGGACGTACGTCAGGAGCAGAACGCGTTCTCACATGGAAAATTGATGAAATTAAAACCGATGAGGATGTTGATGTTCTGTATAATGGAACCACAGTGATTGGAATTAATCTACTGGAGTTCACGACGACGATCATCAATACCAAGTATGTGGCTTTTAAATTTGTGGGACTGACTGCAAAGCCTACCAATCTTGGCTTGAGTTACTTTCAGATCTTTACTTTGGATGATCTTGTATAGAGATAATTGCGCATGATATGGAGTTGTATCAACTGCTGTTCGACGATGAGTGTAGACAGGAGGCCTCTTATGTATTTAATGACCAGCACGTCCTGAAGCAGACGACAGGAATACATAGTTCGCTGAACGAGGTCAGAAAGGCGAGTAAATTATCCTGTGAAGAGGTCTACGAGCGATGGAAGAATGATGTCGTCAAACGGTGTCATCTGTTAGTGAGCCACATGCGACAGGAGCAACTAAAAGATGCCATCGATCGATACTGCATGGTCTTTAAATTTTGTAACGATTGAGAGTCAGAGTGGTTAGACAAAACTAACGAAAGTCTTTGTCCATAGCATCATTAACGAATTACATCCAGACCTCGTAGACTCCATCGTGACAACGTTGTATGTCAAACGAAGACGATTTGTTGGTCGAAAGGAAGATGACGAGCCGCATAAAAAAAGGTCACGACTGCATGGACAAAGTGGTCTCCCGAGAACACTTTCGAGGAGAACGATCCCTGCCTGAGTCTGTCAAGAAACGTAAGTTTTTGCAGCAGGTCGGACTGGAGTACGAGGACGTTGATGCTATCGCGGCAGTGATGTCACTCGATGACCGATCTGGTGGAGCTGGCAGCGGCGACGAAATCGCTAGTGATGAGGCACCAGTGTTTGAAAAAAATAAGGCCATGGAAGCGCTTTTTAACGTGATCATGTTTAGCGTGCATGAGAAGATCAAACCAGATGTATCTGCGGCCTCGTACGCGTACTTAGAAAATTTCCGATCAGAGGAAATAGAACAAAAGCTGAGTTCTGTGTTTAAGAAAGGAAGTGTTCTGCCACGAGGGCACTTCGTCCCTGTTTCAGTAGCCTCTCAAGAACTTTTAGATAAAAATATCGAAACAAGTACTGGAGTCCATGGCTTCACAGAGCCATGCTTGGAGGCCAAAAAGAATAACATCAAGTAGGTTCTACTGGCCAATCAGAAAATTCTCAACAAGATCCGATCGTATCTACGCGGAGCTCTCTTTGACATGGTGTTACTGAACCGCGAAATGAGAACCATGGACGACCTCATCGTGAGCATGGTAGGCAATCAATGCGTGACCATCAGCCGATTCGAAAAGGTGTATGACCAAAAATATAGAAAGTCTGACGACGACGAGGTCTTTGTGGCCGAAATTATCATGCATCACCCAGAAACTCTCAACGAAGCCAACGCGACAGTGTTGCGAAATCACGTGGCTGTGAACATCGAACTGATGTTGATCAGAGCACAAGAAGCAGCTCGTGGACAGGCCTTACTTACGGGAAGACTTATCCAGAGATGGCATTGTAGAGATCTACTCCGACGAACATCTGACTAGACAGCACTGCATACGATATCTGAGTGATAAAACGTTGAATAAAATTTTAAAATTATCTTAATATAGCATAGTACCACGGAAGACGTAGATATGGCCGAGCACCACGTGGATGATACCCGGTATCTCACTTACGTCATCGTGGAAAATAAGGAAGATCTCGATGATGTCATCGTCAACGCTTTTCATCTTAACATCGATATCAACATGAATCTCACCATCACCAAAAAGTCGTAGGCATAGGGCCCGATCTCGTCCTGCTCACGGCGGCTCCGCAGTAAAAGCTTTACGACACTGGAACGCTTAACATCTCCTACGATAAGGAACTCCTGTTCAAGCACTGTATCTCTCCTGCATGCATCGAGAAGAACTCCTCAAGTTGCTGTACAGATCCACCTCATAAAAAGGAGTAAAAACATGGTTTTTGACATAGTTGTTTGCTATCCTACAGGTCTTATGTCCAAATTGCACAGACTATTATCTGACTTGTCTCCTTTGAGATGAAAGACGGAATAACCGATGAGAACGACTCCCAGATGAGCTTCAAACAAGAAACGATGACGGTACGTCGTGGCCCTCACTCTATGGACAAACACGTGAAGATGGAATAAGCCGTCATGCCAAACCTAACCACGTGTCAGATTTTAATACATACGCTACGCACTTTTCCTTTCGTGTTAGCCTCGTAACAACTAAACACGGGATGCACTTTCCACTGGATGCGTCATGCTTAATCTTAGACAGAAACTCGTTAAACAGCTCTGGATGGTTTTTGGATTTTTGGGTAGTTCTGACTTTTTCATAGTA
Source organism: Megalonaias nervosa (assembly GCA_016617855.1). Classification (NCBI taxonomy): domain Eukaryota; kingdom Metazoa; phylum Mollusca; class Bivalvia; order Unionida; family Unionidae; genus Megalonaias; species Megalonaias nervosa. The sequence continues at coordinate 47,358 of JAECUM010019914.1, forward strand.
ATATTTAATCGATCGGATGTTTTTACATCACAACGCTGGCACACCTGGAGATGACCTCTAACGCCTTCCTGGCATCGCAAGCAAGGTTTCATTCCTGGACTACCCCGCATAATGTTGTGAGCAGTACTCTCTCGTACAGGCCTTATTGCTTGTTTCAGTGCTACCCTGAGGTAACCACACACACTTTTGTGTCCCACGCAGAGGCATGGTACTATATATATATATA